>JAQGBY010002255.1:0-24008 GCA_034698785.1 Mycogona germanica
TGACATTAAAGCAAGCGTGACGTCACCCACATTCGAATTAACGATCACTCAATCAACGAAGCAGTGATTCGTCTAGCGAAACGCCGATGTCGTGGTACCGTTAGGCGAGACAAAGCTGTGACAAAGATAAGCTAATGGCATTGCCAATGGTCTTGGGAGGGTTTAACGACAATAGTGCAGGATAAATACTTTTAAAAAATGAATTTCAATTGCCGCTAAGTTGCGCGAAAAAAACAACGGGGTAAGAATCAACTGTCTACCGTCTGCATGTTTTCGCTCTAAAAGAAAAGTTCAGACTTTTATTTCGTTAATATTTGCCTGTCACTCCAACATCTTCTAGTTGGAAACTGACAGATTGAGGCGACGGCGATTTTTCGGATAAACACACGCTCTCTCGTTGACCCATATTCATTCACGTCTCCGCGAGAAAGAAAAAACAAAGCAACCACCCCCAGACTTTATTTTTTAGGCATTAATTTGGCAAGAAACGAACGACGATTTCACATCATCTCATACCAAATATTCACAAAAAGAAGAGGGCAACGTCTTATGTTGGATCAAGACTGTGGGCATGCGATAACAGTAGAGGGTCATCAATCACCGATCATCGATCAATCGCATTATGAATAGCATCAAGCTACACGGTAAGCTTCATAAGGCTGCGTTTTGAAAAACATTCACCACACAACTTTGTAAGAAACTGTGTCGTTGACGAAAATAAACATTAAAAACCGGTCCCATATGCTCTGTACAATATAACGAACGGCATTCACACATTAGATTTACCGTTTCCGGATATTCTTTTCTGGTCACACTGTTGCTGGATTCGCATTCTTGAGTTTTCAATTGACTTTATTAATGCAATAACGCGTTTCAAGTTGCTCTACAATATTTTCCAGATATACGTTTTCGCTTTGTTTCACACCCCAGGGTACTTAAAAATTCATTGTTGACGAAACTGATAAAACATTTTTTCGTTTTCTCGAAAGAGGGCGCGTCGAAACACCTTTCGCTTGAATTTATGGACTGTACCACGAATGCGACTTCGCGATCAGTGCGCTCCATAGTGTAAAAACATACTTAAAGATGTAGCCAGAGAACTCCTAGAATTATGTAATACCTGTATTTCTCAACATTATCAGTTGATGAACCCACGACTTCATACGTTATTCCTAAACTTTATCCGAATCTTTCGGCTAACGCTCCTACTCTGTAATAATTCGTTGGCCAGAATTGACAAACATGTTTTTTAATGAATATTGGGTTGCGTTGGACTTTGAATATAATTTGACTTTTCCTATTTTTAATCATTTCATATATCAAACTGAGCTGTCGAAGGAATACTCACTCACCACACCTCAAATGTACTGGATAAGTTCAACGCGACGCAACCAGGCTTGTGTTGTTTGACTTTCAATTCTACATTCTCAAAATTAAATTTTTAAAAAACCAAATGCACTCATTCTCAAGTGTGAATAGGCTATTAGCGTCTTGTATGTGGAACATAAACGTTCCAGTTTATGGGAAACGCTTCTTTCAAGCAGTATAAGATGTTCTCAGAGGGGTGCGTTTTATACTGATGCCATACAGGCTAATTCGCCTTTTGAATGTCGGGTCGCGCACTGATCATCCGAATCTCGTCGGCGATCTTAACAATTCGCGAACGACTCGCCAAGAACAAGTCTATACCTTCCCCCCCCCAATCCCTCCACCCACATGCGAATAGAAGAGTCACCGTTACACGCTGGCCAAGCCGGGGGAAAGGCACCGACCTAATCACTCATCGCCCGCTGCGGCCCACAAGAAATGAAAGAAAAGGAAGACGAAGAAAGAAAAAACCCAGAAGATCTACGAGCGAACTGTCTGGCGTCAGACACACAGGTAAGCTGCAGGGGTAAGAGGATCAACGCTATGAGTGGGCGGCAGGAAGTTAAAGAATGGCGGTATCTGGAGGAAGGTGGATGATGAGGCGGAACGTGAACAGTACAGAGAAAGGTAGGTTACTGCATGCCTTGGCACGGATAGTGTGACGTCATCGATAGCGGTGAAAAGTTAGTTCGGTGAAGAGATCAGATGAATGTTTTTCTTCAACTTTCTGTTAAGTCAAACGTGCAACGCATGCGGTGAGACGAAACTACCGAATCCTAACGATTTATTCCACTGATTACTACTTCTGGCTAGAGTCAGTTCTCCCACACAAAACTGCTATTGCGACTCAGCTCGCCCGGGACAGTCTGATCCGGATTGATGATGAGTGCTTTGTAGGTCATTGGGACAACGTTAAATAATTGCGTATTGCCTGCGCCAACTAAATCCGGATAAGTCAGGAAGACCGATCATTAGTTGAAGGAGCGAAAATGAAGGTCCGAACAACAAACCATTCGTTGTAGCCAAACAATACAACCCGAAAGTGGAACACTCACACACCTCCCCTGGTCCCATTTTTGGTCAGGCCAGGTCGTTACCTACAAGAGGCTCTCTTATCTGAACGATCTTGCCAGCGCCAACGGAGGAGTTGAGTGGTCAAGAGGATAAAGTGTTTTCCTCGTGGCCCGTGATCGCGGTTTCGATTCCGGCCGACACCATCGGAATTTTTCGGGAGAGAGAAATTCCTTCACACGTCTTCTTTCCGAATAGAAGTAAAATCATGACCCGTGCTTGTACGATATCGGGACGTTAAAGATCCCTTTTCTAGGCAGCCTAGGTTAGGTAATATTTCCAGGTCGCCTACCTGGGGGGTGTATGAAGTTCAATCAACGGTGAACCTCCTTAAAAAAATTGCAACAGCCAACAACACGTAGCGGACCATTTCGTCGCCTACCCGAGTGGACGCGATTTGACCTCGGGTGTAAAGATTTATGGATGAGGGATGGATGACCTGCATTATGCATGCGGGAGTTACAGGCATGTGCGTACCTTCCACCGTGCGGGACACCGATAATTACCATGCCCCCCTCAAGCAATTGATGTGATCTATCTCGTTTATTAAAAAAAATAAGTCATAAAATTATAGGATACATTATTATCCCCGTAAAAGATGGACAGTACGCGTAGTCGTGCATTAGATCTTAAGATTTCTATTTTATATTTTAGTCTTAGTCTTTTTGTTGTCTGGTTGTCTTGCCTGGAACTTATAATTGTTACGAGATTGCTTTATTCTCAGTCAAGCATTATCCTATTAAAATAGTGCCGAAGCACGCCGAGTCGGATGTCGAGTTAAGGACGATGTCTTAAGGACAATGAAAGCTAAATCCATCATTACAGTAACAGACGGTTTACACTGCTATATCTATCTAGCTTTAATTGTCCTTAAGACATCGTCCTTAAGCATTCTCCAGCTGCGAAAATGCTGGTTTATTAATTAAAGTGTCCGTTCACAGCTTTACAGAGTCAAATATAATCTTTGCAATTAAAATTGTAGGGTCCTCAAATATTGCCTTTGCAATGGGGAGGGCCCACAAAACTTCGAGTCATTTGGGGACATTAATTCCTTGTGGGTTCACATTCTTAAAATTAATTTGTGCAGCTCCGAGTACTGTAAAGATAAAGTTAAAAAATATTTCAGAGTCAACAGCATTCGTAATTTTCTTAATGTGTTACACCCGAAGCAAAAGTAACCCAGCTGTTTGAATCTGCAATGTCTTCGAAGACATAGAACGAATACGGGACAGAAACCGTGGAAACTCGCGAAATCGTCGTTGAATTTCCACGGATTCTGTCCCATGTTTGTCCTATGTTTTACATTCATCGTCGACTTTTACATATATTTAAATTGTCTATTGCAATTTTAAAGCGCTGCCTGTAATAGTCGCCACTCGAACTCCTGCGAAGTCCTCAAAAACGTTTAGCTATGAAACGCTCTTATGCGACGCCTGTCAAAACAATCCCCTACGATTTGTTCAAAATTCGTTTAAAACAAATTCAAATATAAAATATTCTTGACATTTCCAGATAGTCGTACCCAGTTTCGCCAACAGACCTCAATCCGCAGCCACTCTTTGACTCGCTTGCTCACAATGGTCGATGACGCCAGTTTGCGTGCGCATGACTTCATCTTTTTATAGTCAGCTTCATCCAGCGAGCGCCCTCTCGCACTCACACACAAAACGCAAGCCATATAAAATTAACTGAAATTGCCGTGATAGACAAGAAAGGCCAACAATGATAATAGATCGTTAGTCGATATAACATATAACCACACCGTCAGTACATGTACACCTCTTCCAGAAGGCATGCAATCGTGATCACAATAAAAAAGGGTTGTAAAAAAACACTTCAAATGACGCAGAGTGCCAAGGACAGGTGGGGATGGTCAGCCACGGCAACGGCTCTCTCGATGGCGGTGGTGGAATATGGTAATCAGATGCGCCAGCATGACCAATCCTTAGTCAGTTCAATCATTAGTTTGTAAATCGGAAATGGTGAATTCGGGACAGCACCGAATGAAAGACGAACCGAGTAGCGAACTCGCTTTTAAAATATTTTGCTATTATTTAATTAGAACTGGTAATTGTGAAAACTTCAGAATTTCGAAATGACCGGGGGTTGGACCACGGATCTTTGGATTGCCGGTCCAGTGCCTCTGCCAATTGAGTTATCGATCCCCCACTATATAACTCTCGCAATTGTCAATCCGATTATACACGCCAATGAAGCATATAGTGGTTTAACTCCCGGTCTTTTCGAAACTGTATTTTCGCAATTACCAGTTCTAATTAAATAATAGTAAAATATTATTACAAAAAACAAATTCGCCACTCGGTTCGTCTTTCATTCAGTGCTGCCCCGAATTCACCATTTCCGATTCACTATCACACAGACGTCCTAGCAAACCCTTATCAATATTAGTTTGTGTGAGACACTGTCACGTTAACATTGCAAGGGCGACATCTAGCGTGATTATCACGCTAGATTATCACATAGTGCCTAAGCACTGAGAGGAGTACAGAATCTTCCTGTTGTGATATACGACTCGTCGTAGCCCAGTTGGTTTAGCGACTGACTGGTTTCGGCGGTCCCGGGTTCGATTCCCTGCGCGGGCTCTCGAAAATTTCGATCCCGGGGTACTGGTCGTTCCCCCTCGCACAGTGCCTAAGCACCATGAGGAGGACGTAACGCCTGTAGTGAGGTTGACTACAGTTGATTGGAAACAGAAAAAATATACACTTCAGTGAATTTAAAAAAATAAAATAAAAAAGTATCACAGAGTTGCCAAAACATGAGTCACTAGCATTCGGATTTTTAGTAGCAATACTTTTTTTAAAAATTAATCGTCAAGTTGATATGGCCTCCAGGTTTGCTGTTCGCTGTAATGTTTGCAAGGTCAAATTAAAATTGAAATTCGTTACTCTGCATGTCATGCTCTACAATCAGCAAGGAATCGCCATCCAATCAGATTAAACGTGGCCGCCCATTCTAAAAATTAAAAAAAATAATAATTCATCCGCGTCAACAATATTCATTATTGCCCAGGGCCGAATTTTGTGCCGACAGCTAATGGATTCGATTTTATATTGGCTTAACATTTGTATTCGTCCACGAACTTGAACTTGGCCATGGCGTCAGATTCAGATTACATTAGCCACGCGTGTCAAGTCTCGTACACTGTGCATAAACATACCTGTAATACCTGTAATGTTTGCACAGCCGGCCGAGCCTCACACTACTCAAATCTAGAGTAGGGGTTCTCGACCTGGGATCCAGTTGTTGGCCTTAGCGAACCACGCTCAAATCTAGACCCGATAAGCTGTACAGGTATTCGAGAAACTTTTAAAAATCTCATTGCAAAATAGTTACTAATGGTTCTCTAGACCAACGTCAGATCCTCAAAGGGAGCCCTCGAACCCCAATAAAGGTTAAGAATCGCTGCATTTGAGAGATAATAATTCTGGCCTGCGACTCACAAAATCCCTACCCACGTCAATAATCCACATTAATGACCCAATTACAATAGAAGATAACGAAATTATACTGTAAACGACAAACACAGCTGCAGGTGTCGCTGGCGACGCTAAATCAGCGCCGTTCATGGTTCCGTTTTACCACGAAATTTTCCATCTTTGCGTGTTAATTGGACGATTTAAGAATAATTTAGTTGCTTACTAAACACCCGAGAACACTTGGAAAGTCAACTGAAATCGCATTTTAAAAGGCGCATCACAAAATTTTATAATCTGTCCTACCACTGCCCAAAAACAAACAGATTGAGTTGAGAGTACCAATCTAATGCTGTGTAAAATTTATTCATGGATGAGATGCAAACACAGCTGCTCAGAATTACATGCATTAGAACGCCGTTTAATAAACTTGCAAATGAGCTATTCGAAGAAACCAAGATTGAATTAACTTTCCGTGATTACTTTTTCGAAAGTCTGAACTACAATTTTAAAAAACGTGGTTCATATTTCAAAATAATTCTAGTTTTAAAAAATAGTTTCGTTTTACCGGAACAAGATCAATTTCAAACTCTTATCTGATTGAAGCATACAATATTCCCTTCCATTTTACTCTTCGTGTTGAGCCACGATAGGATTAAATTTCATATTCTAAATAGCAAATATTCGTAAAATTGGAATAGAACGTCATACGCCAGGGTAATTACACGATTTCCCCCGTCATTAACCTAACAAAATATCTCGACAATATATCCGCGATGTTTAACTCACTTAATTCTCAACCGTATGAAATCTGCATGTGACGACATCCAAGTGGTCCATGGACAAATAAATGATCGCATATGATATTTTTTTTTACTTTCCATTGACGTGTGAAAAGAGGAATCCGGTTTTTTTAAGTGCGGGAATTAAGAATTTTACAACACGCACAACATGTACAATTAGCACGAAGAATCAACGAAGCAACACGTCGTTGTTTACATCATAGTCAACCACGTACATCCTCCCGAGATCCTCGTAAATATTTGGCACGGACGGACTATGCACAAAATAAAAATAAATATTTGCTAATAAAAATGTAGGCATTATGCGTGTGTTCAATTGGTTAGTTGAACCACCGACCGGATCAAGTAAAAATACCGTTAAAATAACTACTACTGACCGAACAAGAACAATTAATATTTCATAACTACATCGAAATACCATCGTATAATCCTAAATAATAAATGCTGGTGAATGAATGATAAAGAGAAAACACCTAATTTGGATTTTATTAGTTTTTTTCTAGTGCTTCTTTTGCCCATCAAAAATAGGAAAAGGGAAAGTTTCGGCCATTTAACAAAAATAATTTCCGGGTGGTATGTGTAATAATCATACGAAAAAGGTAGATAACGTAAACAAGTTCCCGGTAATTTCGGTAAAAGACTGACAATAAAATCGCTGAAAACACTGGATTCGGAAAACCGTGAAAATTAAAGTCGTTCAAACAAATTGACTTCATTAGGTTCATTTTAGATTTCCAATTAAGTTTCCCGGGCACATTTGAAAATGTGACATCACAAATATAAAAATATAAAACTCAGAATTAAATTTATTTTTAAAAACCCGAAGCAGAAACTTTGAAATTTATGTACTTTTCATCAAAGTACAAATGAATTAACCGACATAATGACACTTTGGTCTGCAACCTTCGTTCGCAATTTGAAGTCATCTAAATACTCGCCATTTTATAATTACTTTTACCGCTTACAATTACTTTTTCCATAGTGCAACAGGCATCAAGATATCCAACCGGACATGAACAATTGTTTAGAACCAGTATCACCAAGAGGGCGAAATAACCGAAACTTGAGCGGGGAAAGTATAGTACAAAAGCCTAAAATAAGGAAACCCATTCACAAAAATGCAACCTTAAATGAAACAGGATGAGAACAACCAAACCAAAATGAGAGTTATCCCACACTCCATCGATGGTGACGACAGTGACTAGTTTCTTTTTTTCGTGTTTTTTCTTTCGCGCATTTGTATTATTACTAGAGAAAGAATATCAATCTGCAGGTCAACTACCATTTTTCTAACACCGCTATATTTATAAGCGAACGCAAGCGGGGGGCCAGGCACGAACTCCGCCGAAAATCTGAGGTCACCAGCCTTCGGGAACCACCAAATGTCGATCACGATTCCTCACAATATAAAAGCTAAAACATGAAAAGAAAAAAAAAGTTGGTGTATATACAGAGACGATTACACGTATATTTACTGTGTGAAGTGGAAAGGAAGGAACCCTCGGCAAAAAAGACGCAACAACAAAAAACAAATTCGAGATATGAACTTTTTTCTTCTTCCTGCGGTAGATTTAATGAGCTTGGCTCCGTACACTTACTTTACCTTCATTTCAATGAAAGAAATACCTGCTGCGAGAGCTAGCCAATACACACACATGCGCCCTTTTATGAAAGTCCGGCACTTCCGTTTGTATTTGGTGCTGGTGATGCTGTTCAACAAGAAACGCTCAACCCAGGTGTACAGTATTGGCTGTTCGCAATTATTTAAGCGGGCTGCCAATATGTGATCCAACGGATTATAAAAGCGATATTTCATTATCACAGAAATGTGTGTGCTGGTTACCGTCAAGTCGTTTCCAACCTATGGTGACCCTGCAGTTGATGTTAGTGAACTCTCTCCATTCATCCACTTGATGCAAGATTTCCTATTTTTATGCTGCACTCAACTTCACCCAGCACAATGTTCTTCCCCCCTTACAAGCATCCGCCCGTTTGCCGCTGCCTCACCACCCTGACTTCCGGTTTGAGCCACTGACTTGTTGCTTCGTTTTGCCGTCCAAGGTACACGATGCAGCCGTCACCAGAAGGACTAGTTATTTTTCATAAAGAATTTTTTGCTTAAAATTCCTGTTACGCTGTCTTTTTAACAGTACTCTATTTTTGAATAAAGTTTGAGAGTCCGCGACGTGAATCTAACACAGGCCGGCGCGCCACAAATCATTAATCGGGCTGGGACGTGTAGTACAGTGTAAAAAAAAATAGTTCATTGGTTAGAGCCAGTGTTGCAAAATAGCTCGCATCTTCGATTTAAAAAACCGGTAGGTGCGCAAAGGAGAGCGCTTACCACAAGCTGTCTTCGAGAATCGTCAATAAATCTGATTAATAGCCTATCTCGTTAAACAGAAATTGCCGGCCAAACGATATAAGATTACCTAAAGATATAAGTTTAAAACAATTTTTCATCGAATATACGATAGTCAAAACACAAATCAGTTTGTGCACAGGGCGCAGTAAACCCATTTGAAGCGAAGTTGTTATTTTTTTTAAAGATTTCTTTCCCGAAACAAATTATTGGGCGAATTCAAAAAGCTCAACTTACGAGACTGAGTTGAACAAGTTGAAAAATGAAATCCCCCTCCCTACAACGAATCTCTTTTCTCTGGAGAACATCATAGTGATCAGTGCCACAATCACGCCAACCACGTACACCAAATTACAGTAGTGCGTGGACAATTTACCTGATTTACTCGTACGTTATAATAGTTCCCCTCAATGATTGCGTGCGTATACACATCGCTTAGTAGGGAGAGGGGACATAACCACAAAGGCAGGGAGGGAGATTAAAAAACTAATAACACAATGAGCTAGCGCTTATCCATATTCCCTTCGCGACACACGATTACAGGCGTTTAACCAATTACAGGACACGTCATTCCAAAATAAAAATGTCATCTCGCACGTTATAAATGCGTCCGTGCAGAAAACATACGACCGCTTATTTTTTTTCCCTCCTGAGACTCACGCCTAAAGAATCTTTATCAAATTAAATTCTATACAGCTAGCGATTCTCAAAAACCCAGCTAATCACCTTTACGGTACGGTACACATACCACCTTTCAAGGCTCAAAGGTAAGCCAAGGGGGGCCTGGAAATTTTGCCTAACCTAGGCTGCCTAGGAAAGGAATCTTTAACGCGCCCTGATATCGTAAGGCAAAGGTCACGATTTACTTCCATTCCGAAAGAAAGCGTGCGTTGGAATTTGATGATGATGAATTTACTGAAGTGACGGATCACAACAGGAAGATTCTGTATCCCTCCGTGCTTTGGCACTTTGTGATAGGCACATTTTCACCAGTACCCCGGCCAGAGCCGCGCCGGAAATCGAACCCGGGAATTTCTCTCGCCCGAGCAATTCCGAAGGTGTCTGGCCGGGATCGAACCGGCGATGTGGGCATCTTCTTGGTACGCTAAACCAAATTGATTAAACACACCGATGATGTACTAAGTAGTGGGAAATAGGGTCTCAGGAGAACGTAACGACGATGTCATGTCTTATCGTAAACGAGCGCGAGCATGCACACTGTGCGCGCGGAACGATTTGCGAAAGCCGAGGGGTCTTTTTCAAAAAATAACAATCCTAAGTACCCGACCGGTCCGCCCCACCACCCCACCCCCTCGAAATTCACCGTGTATATTGCAGTTCTACGTATCTGGAAGTCACCAAAAAATAAAATGACAGCGCACGGCAGCGACAATTAACAATATGCCCCCCCATCCCTCAACGCAGTACGTACTCGGCAAATGCATGCACAGTCGAGCGTGCTCACTCAATGTGAAGTCCACCAGAGTGCAGGTCAGGTCAACTACGCAGGCGTATATAAAATATATACAGGGTGAACCTGAAACTATGGACCCCCTTTTTGCTACTTTTGAAATCAGTCGCCAAAAATAGTCCGATTAATATAAAATTTGGGGATAATTAAGATAACAGTATCCTCTTTCAAATTCCAGGACTCAAATTACTAGAGCCTTGCCGGTGGCGCTTGTCGATTGCCGATGTGACAAACGTGTACCGTGTTTACTCAACTCTGTCGCAAAAATGCCGTTTACCTAAGATAAAAATGCGACATAACAAGAAAGTATGAAGCCAAATGTCTTCTTAACGAATTTACGAACAAAGGATCCGGAAACGAGCGGACCGATGCTCCATCTGTAAACTTTTTTGATCATAATTGTTGTTACGTCAAAGGTATTTCTTCGCATATTTATCTTAGTTGAACGGCATTTTTGCAGCAAAGTTGAGCAATCGCGCTACAAACTGGCGTATTGCAGCGGTAATCGGCAATCGACAAGCGCCACCGTCAAGGCGCAACTTTAATAGTAAGAAATTTGAAAATTGAAATTTCAGTCTCGGAATTCGAAAGTAGATACAGTTGTCTTAATTAAGCTCAAGTTTCATAATGAACGGATGATGTTGTCGACACCCAATTTCGTTGAGTTGAAATTTGATATCCCGTAGTAATGTCATTATGCTCAATTTGACCGAAACTCGCGAAAAATGAATTTAAAAAAATTGCAATAATGTTTTTTTTACTGACGTTAAAAACTATATTTAATTCCAAAAAGGAATTTTAAGATCGAAGCTTTGAAACCATAAAAACATTGAATCGCGGAAAGCGTTTTTTATAGAAAACAATTTTTGAAGACTCCGAATATCAAATTGCATATGTATAATAAACATAATTGCTATCGTGAGACATTACCGCAAGCGATTTAGATGAAAATCTTTAGCAGGACGGACGGAAGCAAGGTGGAATGTAAACCTATACTTTTAAGTGCATTGCCCCTAAACCATGTTGATTTAAATTATAGGAATGTCGTGTTATCATTTACTTTTTTTAAAAAACCTAATATGGACGGCATTTGGTTTTAAATGTCACCGCTAGGTGGAGTTTGGCACTCGATACTGCTACATCACATTAAGCGTACTTTCAAGTGCTCGAGAAACTTGAATTGCCCTTGCGATTGGGGTAAATGTGTCTTTCTGAAATCGTAGCTGAATGGTATCGATAGTCAAACGCACCCTCTTCAGAAATTTAAAATTCTTAAGCACGTTTTTAGTTGGACGAGTCGATAAAAATGGTTAAGGAGGTTCACCGTTGATTGAACATCTTAAAATCCCCAAGTGGGCGATCTGGAAATTTTGCCTAAGGAAAGGATCTTTAATGTCCCGACATCGTTCAGGCACGGGTCATGATATTACTTCTATTCCAAAAGGCGTGTGAAGGAAATTTCTCGAGAACGCGCAGTAGCTTTCTTGTAGCACGAAATAGTTGATTTTAGTATTAATTGTCAACTACCAAATCTTCGCTCAAATTCGTCGCTAATCCAGAGACAGCAATAGACTGTCATATGATCACCGGACTGTGATAGACCAGGATTTGTATAAACCTTACGTCCGCCTCTTTGCTCTAAATTGATCAGCTCTCAGAAATCGTCACAAATCACAAAAAGATGGCGGCGTGACACCGACACATCTACACAGCTGTAAAATACTAGCACAAAAAAAAATAATACAGTAAAAAGGAAACGTCACACGCGGAAACGGTTTTCGTCTCGGTCGACCAATCTTGTTTTTTCTTTTTCTCGTTCTCCAAAAACCTCCTTCTTAACAGTGTGCACACACGGCCACAACTAAGACGGTGCAGATTCGAAAAATATAGGCTAATGCACTATTGGACGCCGGCAGAGCTGTTAACCGCGCGCACTTAATCTACCTGCAATACAGGCCCAGCAAACGGCACACAAAAAGGCACAAAAAAGGCAGAAAAAATAAAGCCGGGCAATTTAGGATCGGAACCACTTTACGAGAGCCACTATTAGTAAAAAAAAAAAAAAAAAAAACGGAAGCGGTTAACTGACGAAAAAATAGTTCCTGTTCCGCCTCTTCGCGGACATGAGGGCGACCAAAACTTAAAGTCACCTGTTTTCCAATTACGGCTATTACAATATGTACCCACAAGCAGCCCCGTTATACAATACTTATGTTTTGTGACAGTATTAGGATCCGGTTATTGCGGTCGCAAGTTCCTTAACGAATTGAGTGCATTCGAAATTACGAATGCCCTATACGAAAACTCCAGGACAGCACTGAATCGATGCCGGGCAAGCGCTCAACTGTAACAACTGTAATGTTTGCTAAATAGGCTGCATGTTAAAATCAGAGATCGTCAGATTACACCAACCGAGATATCAGATAACTATCAACTCAACAAAGGTGACATATCTTATTTTCAACACAGAACCAAAATGGACAAAAATAGAAAAGTTGCACCAGGATTCCATGGATTTCAGGATTCTAAAATAATTTTGCACATCATTTTTTATCTATGGTAGACAGCAATTGTCGTTGCTATTCGCCGTTATGAGCGCTTTCAACTAATATACCTTCTTGTGCACACATTACTTTTGGTTGTATTACAGAAAAGACCGGTTCTGTTAAGGTGTACCTTTGCCAAATATGCTCTTGTAATAAAGTACTTACCTACAGCCCACAGATACCAACATTAAAAAGAGAGCCAAAACTTACCTAAAAAAGAAAAGGAAAAAAAAGCACATTATTAAAAGTTGTACATGCAAAAAAGTACTTATTATTTGACATTTTCAATCTCTGTTACTCAAATTTATCCAGTTTATAAAACGTTGACTTGGAGATGTGATTTCTTACAAACAATAATCGTAGTGAATGGGTGCTGCGCTCTAACATTAAATGGCGCTCATTAGGCAGACAACATTTGCATTTAAGTTTCTATTTTAATGAAAGCATTGCTCGATTTGATTAGTTAAAAAATCATGTAAGAGAAAATACGTAGACAGCAAATAAAACTTTTTTTATTAAAATGTACTTTTAAGTTTTTTAAATCTGACCAAAACATTTATGTTTCGGTCAGTCAAGATTTGGTGCAAACGTCTTTGAGCATTTCTTACAGCTACGAGAAGGGAAGTCACTTTAGGCAAAGACTTTGATTTGCAATCAAAGATCGAGTAACTCTTGCATCAGAACTCGTTTAAATCGATGAAATTAAAAAAATTAATTAGTAACATTTTTCAAAAGTATTACTTAATTTTCCTGGTTGAACCACTTGACCAATTTAGACACGGATTTGATACGCCAGATTCGAACTGGGAACATGACGGAATCGCCCAAACTACTCGCTTACCCCAAACCCCATGTCTCCTAAAAATTAGCTTGTCCTCGATAGGACCAGGCACTCGATAGAAAATCGATTTCGACACACCGACACCGAATCAAACACGAGGCCTACATTTCGGTGTTATTTAATAAGTTCTAGGGGAGAGGGGGAAAAAGCTGGTCCTAATTAGGTCGGCTCTATCAAAATCAATCTACTTCTCATAATGTAAAAAAAAACTATTTATTTTCAAAAATCACATCTACATAAGATAAAATGAATGAGAAAATGAATAGGAGCCGATAGTAGTATCAACTAAAACGGTGGGGAATTGCAGGACTACAACTAGAGGAGAGTGGTTGCTCCTAAAGCTATTGATAGCAAGAGATACGGTAAAAAAAATTCCTTGGTATATTTTTAAAATTATTGGGTAATGACGAAAGTCTTGGGTGAGTTCTTACGTTTGTCTTCTGTGTTACGCAAATTTTCATTTTCTAAATTTATCTTCGAGAAGATGTTTTAAATTTTACGGTTAAACTATCTTCGTTGCCAAGTTTCTAATTGTAGTCCTGCAATTCCCACCGTTTGAGTTAATAAGATAGAACAAATTATAATTATTTCAGACCCCTGAAAATGACTTAGCGGTAGCTAGCTCATGATTTTCTCTGCAATCTACTGTACCTGATGGATTAAGTGGCTAACCATCGAACATTATCCAATTAGGTTGTAAAACTTTAACTAGTTCGAAAGTTTATAATTATTACATAAAATTACGAAACCTATCTATGTCTTACATATCGCCTCCAATTTACGTCTTGCAATTGCTTAATTTGACATAAATCCGAAAAGGGGGTAGGCACACGAGCTTTATTAGTGAACGTAAACGTAAAAATCTGTACCACAAGTCCACAACTGGGTATTTCAGCTCTATTAAGTTTGACATCTTCACTGGGGTTGAGTAAACGAGAAAACGCACTAGGAATCAAACCCGCGACTGTTGCAGCGTCACAATCTTTAAAGTTGTTTCCAGGCCTTTCAGTTCGTTGTGCAAACCCCCGAAAAGTAAGCAATTAAAAAACAAACATTTCAGTCAAACATATCAACTCATCTGATCTCAGATTTGTCTCTCGGAGCCCCAACTCTATAGACCACATGGTTTACACAGGCGACAGGGTGGTTTACTTTTTAGCGCGTTCACAAAACGACCCCAACAGGACGGGGCAGACTCGAAATGAGGTCGGACGTATCCATCCTCAAACTTTTGTAATTTAACTCTCCCATTAGGCAATCTACTCGTATATATAAATAAAAAAGAGCTCAACCGATGATATAGTGCCAAGGGCAGCGATGTTATAGGCGCGTGCCACATACACACAAACAATTTTTTGTGGACTGTTACGAGGATCCCTTTTGCGGTTTGCCAACAGCGAAACAGAACCGAAAAAGGCGTCACGCAGAATCTCCGCTGGCCACGTCCACATTAGCCATTAACCATGACCTCTAATGTGGTGTTGTCATGCATTTTATAGGGCTGCTTAAAAATAGTTAGTGGGCCGGTGCCACGGGGTCGAGACTAAGTGGACGCTGTTGTACAAGCACGAGGCAACAGCGACAAAGGTTGTAACCCCTTGCACTTTCCACTTTCTTCGATGATGGTCACTGGGTCAGGAATTATTTTTAAAAAATATGTTCCAATAAAACAAGTGATACAAACGATTGACACTGTCATAACATCCCTGATGCTTATATTGATGTTCGGATCGTCATAGGACTACCCGCAATTATGTATGATGTTATTGAAAAAGATGCAACAATTCTGGATCTGATTAATAATTTAAATAGCGCATTCGACACATCCAAAGCAAGTGAATGAGGATATCTAATGAACTCTGTTCCAACATAGTGCCTACATACTTGCCAATTAATTTAGGCAGTACTAATTTAATTACCAAATATAATTCCTATAATTTCGAATAAGCTAGAAAAGATCCCCGTTTAACAAACAGTACTCAAAGTACTTGACCTACAATAGTAAGGAGTTTAATGTGGTTTGCGGTCAGTGTATTTTGCCAATTTTATATGTGATGGGATACACGATGGTTTCTACTAAATTGCGGCCCGTCAGTCGATTAGTACCCATCTATAGGTGTTGCAATCCAACATCAAATAGGCGGCGCATCATCAGAAACTCGTAAACATGTGGGCCCGTTATACGGCTAAATAACGAAACCTAAACCACACATTGAGGAAATAATGTCACAGCCCTTCCGAATAGAGACACACACACATACACACTCAGAAAGACGAGTGTTGCGTCCATCCATCCATCTATCCACAAGAAGTCAAACAGATAAGACCTTGACACGAAACTCGCCACGTCGACGTGACGTCACCGGCGATTGCCAAAAACTGGAACGACACCGCTGCCGCGCCATATATGAAGAATATCTGCATGATGACAAGTTTCTGAAACCCCGCATAAATTTTTATTTCAAACGCGACAAAGAGTTGTTTTGTGGGGATGTTTGCGTGTGTCCCGATCGGTTACAACATCTAAACAAAAGATAGTCCTCGCGCCGTAACACACATAATCAAGGTTCACCGTAAAAATGAGCGGGGGGAAAAACCTCATGCATATATGCATGTACTTTATGTATCGTTCATCAACTTCTATGCAGTAACAAAAGGGGTCGTTGTCAAAACGGTGCCAAAAATTGTTTTGACAAAAACCTAACGACCGATTTCACCTTCAACCGCGAACGGTTGTCGCATGCAATCTATTGGCTGTTTGCCTTAGCAATCGCGTGCCAAACTGTTTTGCTGAAGCGACATCTCGCGAGCAACTACATAAACAAACCCCCAAATAAACATGGTGGATTTTGATCCTTTCTCTGAGCTTTCTTAAATGCACACCTGATCTTTTGCGGCAATTCTAACGCCGGGCCCGAACGTTAACAGGCCGCAAATGTGTGCGTGTTCTACTTGGACATGTGTGTATGATGTAGGCTACGTTTTTATGAGATACGAGAGCGAGCACTTAACCCCTATTTTTTGGACAAAAATAGCTTCTTATCGGACACCCGGCGAAAGTGATTTCAGTAACAACACGTTCGAACATTTTCGTGCAACTGGAAAAACTCAAAAGAAGCGAATTTTTCAGCGAAAGTGTCAACATGAGTATTGGTCGTCGCAAATGGAAAAATTATTTGGAAAGACCTGAAAAACCAGAACTATTCTGAGAGAACGAAAGACAGAGAGAGAGAGGTCGTGAAAGTTGAAAAAGGGCAATTTTTAGGCGCCACGAAATCGAGTCAGTGCCGAATTTGTTATTTGTGTCAGCATTTTTTTAAATCGCAGGCAAGATATAAATATAAAATCAAAGGCTGAATCAAACAGAAAACTGAACTGCAAAGATTTATAACAAATACATGGTATATAGAAAGAATCTTGTCAAAGCCAAACTCATTTTTCGAAAACGCAATACGTAAATTTAAAAAATCTGTATTCCTTGTGAGTTGAGTTTCCCAATGCCATGTAGTTTTGGCGGAGTTCGTCAGATTTTTAAGAACCGCCAAGGTTGAGCTATTTTTTTTATATAACTAGGGTTGTCCGAATTGGTTAATTCGTTAAAATGTGGGTACATGGTCAACATCAAAATCGGAGGGAAGATGATCAGTTTAGACACGGGTTCCATGTATATCACAGCATCCATGAGCGCCACGGATGTAAAGTAGGATACTGGATCGAGTTAGCTGGAACAATCGCACTGCTCGGTCGATTGCGACACCAACAACACTCATCCGAATTTTTATTTCTCCGCAATCACAGTTATATTTGGTTCCGCAGCTGACTAAGGCCAATCCCATTGTAGTGGACCAACCCAATTCGGTTGCCATGCTGCAGCAATTATATCCAAGGCTTCGTGAATCCCATAAATGACGTGTACCCGGGTTGCACACTTTTCGCCCCTTTAGAATCACGTTTCCCCCAACGTGAGTATTGCAATAGCAATCGAGATTGGGGTGCGTTCGCTTAACGTAAAGATTTTGCCCGAAATCACGGCGTGCTCTCAAAAATGAACCGATGAGGTCTCTTAAGTGGCGTCACTTCATCGTCACAGATTCACAAAATAATTTCATGCTGCCCCCGATATCAGGCAATCACTAAAAGCACTGATTGTTCAACGCAAGACACAAGAACCCACGACCATCCGATCATAAAAATACAAGGTCTATTCACTGGACCAACATTTCGTCGTAGTGTCGCACTTCTCGCAAATAACTTTTAGAACCTGCAGCAACAAAGATGACCAAAAACCATGTCTAAAATGCTAGGAATCCTACATTTTCTTTTTACAACATTTCGCAACCTGTCAACTAATCGCATCACAACAGTGCTCCGGTCAAATTCTTTTCAGAGCAAAACCCCTATCCCTCTGACTAGGCAACGTCCCGATGACGGCGATGACGCAAGGCGGGAGGGAATGGAGTTCGAAAGTGGTGCCCTGCATGGCCGAATGCCAAAACATCAACAAAAAATCACCTCCATCCCCCAATTCCCCCTCCCCCAATCAACCACCCTCCGCCCCCGGGTCGTATACAAAAAAAAATGTGTCCACGCGACAACCTTGAACGAGTCCTCTAGCCATCAATACGAAAATTTCTTATTTGGAGCAACGCTGAGAAACTCAGTGATGATATTGCATAAAATATGTAGCGAACTCGTCCAACTGCATTTTTAACCGTCCACCGCAAGTATTTCGGTATATTAAGAACTGCTACAGCACACACATAATATACAATCCGCTGGAAAAACCGTTATTTCTTCTGAAGTAGGTCTTGCGGCGGGGGATCATGCCTTGATACACATCCTCCGCAGCACCCACACTTCTTCCAGACTAAACTTCAAAAATCAGTAATCCGTGTTCGGTTCGGGTTCAATTCCCACGGCCCTCTGGATCCGTTTTAACAAACGTTCTATCCACCTGACCAACTGGGAAGAACGTTTGTTGTAGCGCTTATTCGAATGTCTTTTCAGAGTGGACAAAGTTTGGCTGGATGGACCTCAGTCCAGCCTCAAAACATTTAGTTACACGTTTGGCATGACAATCAGATTTTCAAATCCCGAAGACGTTCGAGTCCTGTATATTTTTTTTCACTGTGCTTAGGCACTATGCGAGGGGTACATTTTCACCAGTACCCCGGAATTGAACTCTGGACCAACGAGCCACAGTCTGTCGTAATAATGACTGGGCTACGACGAGTAGTATCGGGGTCGTGGATCGAGTCGGTTAGTCGTCGATTGAATTGGACGGCAACGAGAAATTCAACAACCTTCCTTACATTGAATGGTGGATAATTCGAAAAATTATCCACTCTTCGATAATCACTCCGGTGGACCCCGGAGGACGCATGCCCAAAAGCAGGCGGCCGAATTAGGGTTACGGGGTGCGCTGCGGCTGAAATAAAATATCCGCAGTTGTTGCACGGCTGTCCCGCTATCCTACATTTCTCGAAAGCAAAATTGGAGCACAAAAAAAAGCCCCCTCAGCATCATTGCAACAAGAACCACAACCACTACCACCAACACCACCATGAACTAGTGCCTGTAACAGTTACATTTATGTGGGTCCAATCGCGTACGCGTGTGTGGGGGGAGGGGTTAAAGAAAATAATCAAATCAGACTAGGGTGAAGGTGGCGTAGGCCACAAATTCTATATTTTAGGTCGGCGGCACACAAAAAAAACCACCTCGACAATAGAAAAATGAAATTAACCGTACGCCACTTGCAGTACACACACAATGCACCCAAAAAAGATAAATAGAAAATTCATCACGAAATTATCATTTCGTTGCTCAAACACAGACCCAACGTTCTTTATTTAGGAGACACAGCTGGGGCAACTCGCGGGGCGATTCGCGCACGCTTCTCCATGAATTGGTTAATTTCGTGCAGCGCCCCGGTTCGGGAGAATCTGGGCCGCGGCGCACCGGTCACGTTTGTGTGCGGTGGTGGTGGTGGTGGTGGCGCGGGCCGGCGCAGTCGTGACGTTTCGCCCACTCCAGGCGACCACTCTGACGTCACAGTGGGCCGTATACCTCACACGCAAATTACCTAAATTGCATTCCTCCCCTACCATTCCAGAGCCCATGCATCCGCCAATTCATTCCCATTTGCATACGCAGACGTCAGTTAAAGTGCATGGGTTAGTTAAAGTGCGTCGAGGACAACTGAAATGCGATGTATCCTGTTACAATTTAAAAGGATAGTCAAATTTGCCAATTAGTTAGAACTTCGTACGAACGAAATTTACATAAATATTCATTTCAACTGGTTATTTTACCCGCTTACATATTTTCGGTGGCTATATTTCTCAGTTTAGGCAAATCAAAACTTATTCGGAATGGCGACGTGGGCATGCATTTAGATCGACGCATTAACAAATTTCGACTCAATCTCAGGTACTTTGGACCAATCACATTGTGCACAGGTTAATGGCACGTCTCAATTCCATTCCACGTAAATACGCGTATCGACATTTCTGTATTCATGTTCTCATTCCATAATTTTATGGCAAGGCTATTAAGAGTCCCCCACAAACAATTAATCAGGCCAACTGTAGCGACTAACAGTAGTTTTGATCTTGAAAAAATCGCCCATGGTTACGATAATGTGGTGTCAAAGTAAGCTTGGTGGGATTGTTCTTCCATGTTTATCACGCAAGTGACTACCGTGAGCAAAGTGTATGCAAATTTTCAGATAAATTACGGGACAGGGGTAGCCATTTATACACGAACTTGTGTGATAGACGACTGCTCCAAATTCGCCTGTCAGAGCACATCTGAAAAAGGCGCTCTAATTTCTCAAATGTTTATTCAATGAGAACTGGACTAGGAGCGTGTCTGCAGGCGGCACGCAACGGTAACATTTTACGAATTTATTTAAATGATATACACTGTGAAATAAGGGGTCTTAATTTAACATTGGATCGAATTATCATATGGGTATAATTAATTATAAAATTAACTCCCATTCAAAATTTCATGTTAGAAAATTCAGGTTCAGGTAGAAATTAATTAAAATAATCAAAATTGGATCTGTTGGACTCATGAGCTATCTCCCATAAAATATGTCTCCTAACAAACTACTGTAAAACTCTTAATTAAATTTTAATAAAAGCAGTTTATTTTAATTCTTAGTGTGTGCAGCAACTTTTTAATAAAAAATTAAAGATTCCTTAATTTAGAGAGCATCGCTGCCATTTGTCATTCATATTTTAGGAAAAAATAGTGTGGCTCAATTTGCATGATCCAACTACATGTATTATAACAACTCAACACCCTCTAAATTAAAGTGTGGCAGTAGGCCAATAACGTCAGAGTTAAATTACCATAATTGTTCAACCTCATTTACATTCGCCAAGGAAAACACTCCAACCAACTGGTCAAGCTTACTCGTCTATGTAGTGTACACTTAAGTAAAAGCTAACAATAGAAATCCCATCAGTGAATGCAGGTTGAAGTCAATGAAATTACGAGTATTTGGTAGTTTCGAATGTCACTGACATCGCTTGACAGTAAATGACCACAAATGGACTGAAATTAGTTGAATGCACTAAGCTAAAATGGTAATGTGCCTCAATTAAAACTCGCATGGAATTAATTTCACAACTTATAATAAACTTGAAACACTTTTCTCTGATCGAACGACGGATAACTTGTTTCAAATAAACGGTAGTCCGCATTGGGATATGAATACACTCTGTTCAGGACATCCGGAATTTATTTTAAGGTGGCATTCTCAATCATCCTGTTTTTAATAAAAATTCTCCTCACGACACATTTTACGAGCGGTTCTACGTGTGTCGAGTTTCTCTTTCTCGGAAAAATGCCCAACAAACAAATAAAAAAGCGTCCCCATATAACATCCCCGGTCAGCCTTAAATTTCAATAGGCCAAAATACACACCTCCATAATATATTTACAACAAACACCACAACGCCAATTCATCCACCATGGCTTACTTATAACGAAGGGAAAGGGTGTTGGAGGTGTGCAGTAAAAACCCACTATATGGTCTTGAGATTCGAGAGACGTCCGTTATAATGTGCGGGTTTGTCTGTTCATATAAACCGTAAAGAGGCATACGAAAGACACAGGAGAATACAGAGACAGACGCGGATTACGGATATAAACGTCTAGTAGAAAAAAAGTGTTTGCGTGGTGGAATTAACGACTGACATACCGCAAATTGAGCAAAACATAAAAAGAGAGATCAACAAAGGAAAGGCGTGTTTAGAAGTTGTACTGGGCGCCTCCGTCACAAGGACAATTGTCGTGTAAATTGCGCGGGCTCTTGATGCGATCGGTTGAAAGAAATCACCTTGAGCCTATTCCAAATTAAATAGCGGTGGACATCTTCCAGAGTCCCAGGGCCTCACATTTCCAGTCGACAATGATCGTCCTCAGGTGAGCACTACATGGCAATCTCAGATTTACCGCTTGGAGCTCTGCTGTTTGAGTAACTCAATTATTGGCAACCACTGCAAGCACCGGTGACATGCCTGGTTGCTCGCTTCGGTTTCGTCGGGGGCAGCAAGGCGGGGAGAAACAATGCGTTTCTAGCGATATTTATTCGAAACATCCGGAGAACTGCATTCTTTTTAAACAATTTGTTTGTTACAAACTGCGTTTTCTTTTTTCCAAAGCGGGGGTAAAGGAGGATCCAGTACCACACGCCCACACAAAGGAAAGAATCAACAGTTGTTTGCCTGTCCAAATTGCGTCCAGCTCAATCAAAAAACAGCCCATACTAAAACGTTCTCCATTCACAGTGGCATGTAAACGTGTAACGGGCTGGTTATTGAATAGAAAGTCCTTCGATAGTAAACTGGTGTATTCGCATACACACAGGCAGCGTGAATCTTCGATTTATCGGCTGTCAATTCGGCCGAATCCCCGTGTAGACGGCAGCGAGACTTGTCACTATCTTTTGAGAATCTGATGGATCAAGGCTGAACCGTCATCCAATGGATCACTGAATGACAAACCGTTTATGTGCTTGTTAAACGGAATTATAGCGGAAGATAGTAAATATCCAAGTACTGAACCCGCTAGAAAATATATCAGCAATTAAAATAGAAAAAAATTGTTGTTTTAAAATCGGACACGAACTCATAACCATTTCATTAGAAGATAAACCCTCCATTCAATTATTAAAGATTTGTAAAAATGCAATGGGTAAATAAATACAAAATTTAAAAATTCGAAGAAAATTGAACACCTAATTTTCTTAACGACAATAGAACAACACACCTAGAGGGCGCTAAAACCGACACACAAATCGAGAACTGCCCAATTAAAGGATAACGAGTCCCACTAAATCAAAACGACAGCAACTCCCCAGGTGACAGCCTCTGAATTGCCAATTGGCAATCAATCACAGACAATCTCTGAAATAAACAGTACTCGAAATTCATCAAAAAAGGGTCACCAAGCTTAAGCTTAATAACGATGCACGATACTCGTATATATTTCACATTAACTGTTCACATTGCGTGCCAGCTGAAACATAATGTTGTCTCAACTTCATCGAAATGTCACGGACTCCCATATCAGATTGTTTATAAGAAATCGATACAAGGTTGCCGATGACATATTGGACTCCGGGGCTCCCGTCTAAACAGATTGGGCAACACAACAAAAGGGCTGGATCGACTCATTGCTTATCGCCGATTGTTTTTTATTTTCGTGATAAGAAGTGTGGGTCGACTCAGGAATCAATTGATAAATCAGCTGATAGTAAATATACATGTACGTTCAGTGTATATGAAGTATTATATATTCATGCATGTAGGCCTGCACACCAGATATGGCTCGCCCCAAATCGACTTTGAGACAATGCTTCGCTATGGTTAACTGGTTATAGGAGGACTGGTGACGCAGAAAAATCAAAACTTATCATTTACAATCGTCAGTTTTCCGTTCACAGTCCAACAAACAATTTGGTCAGCTGTTTAAAAGGTGGCTCTAGTTTCATATGGAAAACAAAATTAGAATGACAGTAGGCGATATAAGATTGGGTTCCAGATGACCCCGAGCCTCGTGGTTAATTGGACAGGAGCGATAGTAATGTCGAG
>JAQGBY010002256.1:0-24004 GCA_034698785.1 Mycogona germanica
CAAAAAACGAAAATTTGCGAAAACACATGGAAAATATAGATTGAACTTACCACCGACTTTCTTCACTACCCGATAATGATTTTTAAAAAAATGTAAATGTAAAAATGTAAATGTTTTTTAAAAATCATTATCGGGTAGTGAAGAAAGTCGGTGGTAAGTTCAATCTATATTTTTCATGTGTTTTCGCAAATTTTCGTTTTTTGCTTCGTGCATTTTCGAGTTTTGCCAACTCGATCGTCGTCTTGTTCCCAGTCGAGTCCTGGGATTGTCCGTATTTTTTGCGATCAACCATTTGGCAGAGGAACTCAATCCTCATGACTTATATTTTGATTTGTTTCTATTAAATATGTCCTCAAGAGTTCCTTGTTATAACGAATTAACCAGCAATGAGCAAAATAGATTAGGGGTCGAATCCACAACCCCTCTGACTCGTAGACAGGGAAGGATTTCGTGATTAATCGAGGCGATAAAATTAGCAAATTGCACCAATATCTTATAATGATACAGATAACTTGCCCGTCGGTAATCCTCCTATAAATTGCATGTTGTGCTTCCTTGTTTTGGTGTCCACGTCACGTCTGACGATAAACAACCTGATGTTTTTCTTCTCTTTTGCAGAAAGTTGGGAATTTCTCCAAGCGATTGGACCACATGGACCTTCAGGGTGAGTTAATGTAACGCTCTTCCGCTAATTGTTATTCGCCGGGGGTAATTGCGGACGCCATTGTTGTCTATGGACAATATAATGACTGCCATAAAGGTGGCCGTAAACTCCTGGCGAAGGCTATGGACAGCGACTGCAACCGGGTATCACGACGGTCGTCTTTAGTACGTGATGGCGGTTGGTAGTCGCTGGCCTTGACTCGTCAGCTTTATTGATGATTGCGCGAGCCGCTCTTGATGGCTCAAGCTCTCTTCAGGCAGATCGAGTATCGATCAATTTTATTTTCGACAGCCTCGCTCGCACTTCTGATAGCAATCTCATCAAATGCAGCCGCTGGTCTGTGTACGCGCGTGCATGTATTAATTTTGTTTTGGTTTAGGGATTTCGGAATACATTTCCCCGTGTTCTGATCTGAATTTGACAGGTGTGGTTAGGGGAGTGCCAAAGTTGCTCGCGATTGGCTCTTTTTATCGTGTTTTTTGGAACTGATTTGAACCAAAGCGTAAGCCCACGGTAAGCACTGAAAGTGCAAAAATGTACCGACAGGTGTCTGAAAGTGACCAGATTTCAATTTCAAATATGTATCAGCAAGACAAGACACTTGTAATACACCACTTTTTATCTAAATTTAAAGGAATTACAAATTAATTTTTCGGTTCGAAATTCGTGATTCGGTGATTGGCTCACAACTCTTGTTCATCAGAGAAGTGTAAATTGAGCGCCGAGGTTGTCTGTTATTCGCTGAACTCTCATTAATTGGTGCTTCACGGAATAATTCGACTACCTGAACAGCCTGTATTGGCATTGGATCAACACAAGAGAGAGAGTGAAAAAGATCCCCCGATTATTAATTCATGGTCAAATAATTATTTCGATCGATTTTGATTCATGATCTTTCTATTTTGCGTTTGTAGAATCTGATTGGAATATCCGATGCACCAATCAATCAGTCGCGTAATTAATTTAGAAAATATGAATACGAATGAATGTTGAAATTTTGTCAAAACTAGTTTGATCTACAATTTTGGTGATCTTTATTGTAACCGATAATTGGCGTAGAAGCACAACGTAGATCTACTTTACACTTCAGAAAATAAATTTTGTACAGGTGTCGTATAATTATATTTAAAAAACTGAATGCCCCATATTCAACAACTCAATGAAATTCCACTGAACGCGTTACACTGACATTTAAAAATTTAGTGATATGGTATCTTTGTGAGAAGTATCGAGCGGCGGTGTGGTGCGTGGAATCAATCCTCGGGGTTTTCGGGATGTCATCGCGTATGGAATATCTGGTCAACCCATAACCTGGGAACCTCCTCTTCCAAATGTATCTTCTTTCAGGTCGTTGTACCCTACAGCTCCCCTCTCCCTCCCAATTCTTAAGATTCAAATATTTTCATTGGCTAATCGAATTTCGAGCCCCATCCCTGCGTACGGAACTCCGCATGTTGACATTTACCAGGACACCCTACACCCAGCCATATATATATATATATACCAAACAACGTCTTTTTTGTTCCCCGGCACTGACAGAAGGCATAATCTGTTATGCGGACATCGGAGACCCCGCTCGTTTGTCCGGGAGGATTGGGAGCGGAACCCTTTCGGGTCGCGATTATAATTGTTGCGACAACGACGACCACAAAAATTGGGACAACACATGTTCGCTTTGAATACGGGCACTGCTTAAAACGGATTCCCTGAAATATCGCATCTGCGGTCGACTGTATTTTTAGGATTTACGGGAAGTCGTTATAGGTTTTGGTGTACTTAAGAGACGCATAGAGATGGTGGCTTGTTCGCGGCGATGTATTTTTACACTCGCTCTGGCGATTTTGGCTAAACAACAAGCTGGTCCCCCGCCTCATTCTAGCGAAGATGAAGGAGCTTGGAAGGAGAAGGAGAAGGAGCAGGAGAAAAAAAAATGTGCAGACAATTCTTTTTCGTGACAGGGGGGTGGCGCTAATATAGGTAGGGCGGTTGGGAACGAGAGAAAGGGGGTGGGGGCGTATTTTCGACATGGCTCCACGCAGTCTCCGCCGACGACCGACTTTGTCGGGTGGCCTGCGTGACGACTTCTCTTGCGCAATGTAACGCCTAGTTTTCATTTTGAAAAATTCAAAGGTCTTCCGAATGGAGGTGCGTGGCCACTTTCAATTTCGTAGTTTCGTCGGCGTGGTGTAAAGCGATTGGAATCGATATTTCACAAATTGTAACAGTCGAACTTCTTTTGAATCGTATTTTTCGGAAATTCATTTAAATGTAAATTTCTTCCAATGTTGCTGGCAACACTTTCAAAATTTGCTTGTGGGTTTTGTAATTGTTTTAACAATTTCTCCTATGGAATCGTGGGCAGTGATTCGAAATAAAGACAAATATGAAACTGAATTTTATGTTTAAATAAAAATTATTAAAAAAATTAGACCTATTTCGAATCAGTTTTTTAAAAACAAGTTCTCTTGAACAGCTGTTTTGCCTTGTAGTATCGTCACAAAAATGGCTTAACGCACCCTCAGTTCGATGTACTTTCAGTTGAAAATATTCAGATGAAAATTCGGGTTTTCCACGCATGCCCTCACGTAACTCTGCAGTCGCTGTTCGGCGCGCCAAACTTAAAACGAGCTGTCAGCCCTCCCCCTGTCTTTCCCGGGGCGAGGATGGGGGGATTGAGGTATAGCGTTTAGCAAGATAGCATTAGCAAATAATTTAAAAAAAGATTGCATACCAACGTCATCGGTAACTCCGAAACTTCTGTACTATGATTGTGTTATTCCAGCCATAGACCACGACGCGCCAAATAGTTTAAACTTAAGAAATCGTTTTAACTCTTCCTCTCCTCTCTTTTTTGGTGTTTCGCCGAAAGGGTTGATGATGCATGTGTGTGTATGCTTCTTGTATGCACTTGCGTAATGGGAGTAAATGCCGAGATACGAATCTGTCCAACAAGAGAAACAGATCTATCTATCCTGTCACCTGTTGCTAATGATTTTACGTTTTTCAAAAATTATTTTTACCCAGTCTGTCCTGACGAACACAACGGCGCCATTTAAATGATATTGAGGTTGCATGTGGGCGCTGCGCTTTATCGCTAGGTGACACACACATAACGTCATTTGACAGTTGACCAAATCGCATCGCTGAGGATCGCTCCATCATGGCAGGTTCTGGGTTGCGACAGAATGACGACGAATGAGAAACGGGGAACTTCTATTCTGTATACATTGACTACATTGACAGTCCACATTTTTTGTTTTGAGATTAATTAACGTTTATAAAAATGAACCAGGTATGCCGTTAAAATTTCTACAGGTACATGCAGCTTTTAGTCAATTTGTAAGAAATTATCTCCTGCCTCACTCCTGTATTACCTCGCCTCCCTCTCATTACCCCCCTAGCTAATGAAACTAGTCCTTTGACTGGCCGCGTTCCAATTTTTGGACCGATCAGACTAAGTAAACATATTTTGATTGTGTCGAGTTATTTTAATCGTCACATCAGAACTGACATTTTGTAACATAATTCCGTACAAATTATTATCGATGACTCCTTTTTTTCTGCTGGGGAAACAAATAAAAAGGGGTGCCCGCAATTTATCTACACTTTGATCACCTGACGATCGCGGTCATCACCGACCAGCTGGGCAGGCGTTCTCTGCGAAATTTGGCAGGTATCGCGTGAAACCCCATTTACGAAAACGTTCTGAAATCATGTGGCCAATTTTCATTCCACTTTTCCAAGTCATTCGTGCTGCGGTGGCGTCGAACATTTTCTGTTATGACGTGTGAGCTTGGGGAAGTGTAGTTGAAAAAGTTAGACGCGCCACCATCTCGAAGGAATTTTAAATGAGTGATGGAATTGTGGCATAATCTTTGAATGAAACTCAAGCCCATCAAAAAATGAAATTGTGGTCAGATTTTTTATCACGTCTGGCTCGCGGTCATTTGTTATGCACGGTGTGTTTTCTCCTTGGCTTGACCGCTCGGACGAGAGCGGGACACCTAGTCGGAGGCCGATGATGATGATGATGCCGCCGCCACACATGCGGGGCTGGAGGGGAAACAGGTGCGCCCCCTTCCCTACCTGGGGGGGGAGGAGAGATCGATCTAATGATCGACGGAAAAACTGACGCAGA
Source organism: Mycogona germanica (assembly GCA_034698785.1). Lineage (NCBI taxonomy): Eukaryota > Metazoa > Arthropoda > Diplopoda > Chordeumatida > Chordeumatidae > Mycogona > Mycogona germanica. Next base: position 4,803 of record JAQGBY010002256.1, read on the forward strand.
CCGAATAAAACCGAACATATTTGCATGTCTACTTTCAACGTCACGTCATGTTCACTTTCAACTTGTTCTTCTATGTGTGAACTAGGAATCGCGCCCCTCTACCAAATGGGCACACCTGCGACTTTAAATATCGATTCGCAAATTTGCTTAGTTGCAATTTAAATACGAGGAACTTTTAGTTAAATAAAAAAGTGAATGCTGTGTTTTACTAACTCTGATACATTTGCTTCATCCGTAGGTAGTGATCTTTATTGTTCAGTGTGCCCACAAAAAAGGAGTCTTTTGAAATATACAATTAAAATTGGAAAACGTTAATGGAATCGAATAAAATTTCTCACACTTATTGCCAATCCTATATGGTATTTTTCATCGCATTTTTATCTTAGTTGAATGGTATTTTTGCCGCAGAGTTGAGTAATCGCGCTACACAATGACGTATTGCAGCTGTAATCTGTGAGAAATTTGAAAATTAAAATTTGAGTCTCGGAATTCGAAAGGGGATACAGTTGTCTTAATTATGCTCCAGTTTCATAATAATCGAACTATTTTTGGTCGACTTATTAAAAAGGAATTGCGTATGAAACATATGGCGGTGCGATCCTCGTCACTGAATGCCATTTTCAGAATCGCATCATTTTTTTTATTCTATTTGATTAACGTTTTCCAATATTATTTTGTAAATTTCAAAAGTCTCCTTTTTTGTGAGCACACTGTATATATTCTTGCATCGTACAGATTCCGGTCCCACAGTTTTACTTAGATCCGCGTCGAGTTGCCAGTTTTCTTCCATCCATTTACAACTCAGTTTGTTGTTGGCAATCTTGCTTTGCCTGCTTGTGGCCTTCTGACATTTCGATCTGACCATTTTTGTTTTTACGTTAAACTGATTCAGAGCTGATTCAGAGCTGTTTGCACGCGTATTGCTCAGCGCCCGGTGGTTTTTGTGTACGCAACTGGACTCGATGAACGACCAAACTTAATATGATGGTCGGTCGGTTAAGGGGTCATGGGTCACACTTCCTGCTTCATCCGTGCTGCTGTTCCTGAACAGGCCGGCCAGATCAGCTGACTTGATTCCACAAAAATGGGTTGAGGGGGGGGTTGTGACTGGGCAATTTTTCTGAGCACCTTTTTTTTAAAAAGAAACATTTGCTTACATACATTTTGCTTGGATACATTTGCTCAATTTGCCAGCACTGCATATCGTGTTTATTGTGGTATTAGTAGGTTTATAAAATTATTATGAATTAGCTTGTTCTTTAGATGGTTTTTTTTATCCAGTTGTCTCGCATAACTCCATTCCAACCAAACCAACCAATAAAAGATAAATCTATAACATTGGCTGCATTTACTGGATAAACAGTTCGTGTGCTGAGTAAAGTCTGGTGGCTAAAAGAAAATGGCAACTTCCTGGGGAAAACACTCTTCAAATAATGTAGCTTCACACTTGAATGCATGTTCACCTTTTGACTTTGTCTTCATTGAAGGTACAATATATACGACAGTCATCTGTGTAGGGATATAATTTAGTACGTTGAATTGACGTTCGATGTGAAATAGCAAATTGGGTGCGTCATATTGATCTTGTGAGTTTTTTTTAATTCAATTATTTTTAGGTGAAGTACTAGATTTTGGACAAATCGAAGCGTTGGAAGAAATTTTCAAGAGGGTCCAATTTGTGACCATTGATTTAGCCAATACCAGCCTGGATGACGAGGTAAGCAATATTTTGGATATATTTAATGCCGTCACTATTGCACGACTGAAATTTAAAATGTTCAATTTGAATTCTAAATTTCTTATTTTATTCGAACCGAAGGAGCTGTACTCAAATGACGTAGACCTGTTGAGTCGGGTCCAATTACAAAAATTATTTTACTTATGTGATCATTTAAGTCGAAATATAAGTTTTAAATTCCGGTATTCTATTTTGAAGTTAAAGAATTAACAAAATAACCCAGAACATGAACATAAACTGTGGTGGTAAATCATATCATCTCGTCAGAAAATATCAAGCAATGTCTGCCAATAACATCAACAGAATAAATCGATCTCTTAATAATCGTATCTTTGAGTTATTTGTCTAGAAACTATTTACAAAATAGGTATTAGAAAGTGCTTGGCGTATATCCGATGTCTTGATTTTCTGTGCATAAAAAATGTTGGGCGAAATAATGTTGTTAATGAAATGATGAAATTGAGCAACTCATTATTTACGAATAAAAAAATTGTTGAAGTTGTTTGCAACCAAAGATTTATCATCCTGATACCAATGACTTTTCACAGAGCGGTGTCCTGCACAAATACCTGTGCTTTTGTATACACATGGACCATAAATTTAAAGGTGACCCCAGTGCAAGCGAACAAACGACAATGGTGGAAAAATTTCGAATTCTATATGACGTCTTCGCGAGGCGATGTATTTATTGGAAATCATAAGAGAAACACAGACTGGGCGAATTTCGAGATTGGCCACGGTCGGCAGGTTCACTGGCAAACATTTTAAAACATTGTAAATAAAATGAAAGCCTCTTTGAGATATTGTTTACTGCACGGGCGGTGGGCCATGGTACCCATTGTTTATGACGACGAGCATGTGCTGCTGCGGTGATCGATCAAGGTTTCCATTGTTTTTGCTGAGTTTGGCGTATGTCTGAGTATCGCCTCTTCTTTGTAGGGTTCCACGGCCCTGTTCGATATGATCGAATACTACGAGTCTGCCGAGAGCCTCAACATCTCCAGGAACAACAACATATCGATGAGGGGCTGGCAGTCGTGTTGTCGCATGATAAAGAGAGTGAGTGGTCATTGCTTTCGGATAAGTAGATTTTGTGAAGTTTGCACTAATATAAAATATATCTTTATCGATTGATTTAAATGAAATTTGGGTGATTTTTTATTTAGTTATTGCTGAGGTGTATAATAGCAATTCAGGCGTTTTGTTCAAATTGTCCTTTTTTTGGACGAAACAGCTGCTAAAAGAAATGCCGACAAGGATGCTGAAAAGATGCATCAGTCGCCCCTGGTTTAGTTTTTCAATTTCTTTTTAAATAAATTTTAGCGTTTGTTGAGATATATATAGATTAAAAAAAATACTTTGATGATTGGTAATTGTCATACACCGCTTCTTGTGTATGTGTGTAAAAATTCCCATCAGATCTGTTCGCGCAAGTTCTACCAACATTGCCAGTGTAACTTTAACGCTTTCAGAAAGAATTATGCCGAAATCGCGACTCAGTTCGGGGCCTGTGAATCGTTTCTTGACTCAAGTCAAACTGAGATTGACTTTGAGATCGTGCGTGCCGAAAATGTCTAGGGGGGAAACAATTCAGAAAAGAGTTGAAATTCCATTCGAGGAATTTCGTGTAAGGAAAATGGTGTGATCTTCAATCGACTCCGTCGTTGAGATTAATCGTTTTCTTATCTTTTGCGCGGTTCAGATGCACTGCCTGTGGGAGCTGAATGCTTCGGGAATCAAGCTCGGCGACAACGTGCACATCCTGCAGCGCATGCTTCGGTCTGGCACCAACCTAACCACGTTGCACCTGGAAAACTGCAGCATTTCCGGAAAACATTTTGCCATCCTCAGTGAGTATTCCGAATTACGTCCAGTTTCCTATATATAGAAATAAACATTTTGGGAATCCGTGAGAAGATTAGCGTTGTTGCAAACCTCGTTAAAACATTTTTTTAAACACCTATTGATACTAGAGAAATATTCCTTAGGGCAAAGTAGATTAAAACGATGAAGTATTGTTTAAAAATAAAAATACTGATAGGTTTATCCGGAATTGCATACCACTCGTACATGTTAAAATATTTGCAATGCAGAACACCTAAAATTAAAAATTTTCCTTTTGCAAACCGAAGAATATTTGTCTCCTAAATATGAAGAAAAAATTAGGTCATTTACTTGAAGTGTTAACATTTTTGAATAGTAGTATGTTAATATAGCAAAATAATTCATTAAGCTCGGATGGAAATTAGAAATGTGTGCTCAGATTTTGTTGTTGCCCTGGCTCTCGTCTCTCTGACTACAAAATGTATGCATTTTTTTTGTTGCAACAGTGACTGCACTGAAGATGAACACTTCACTGAAGAAGCTCTATTTGGGCGACAACAAGTTGTCCCACACGGACGCCGTACAAGTGGCCAATTTCTTGCGAGCCAATTGTCGCCTGAAATTGCTTAACCTTGGAAACAATCAGCTTGAAGTGAGTACAACAGCCTTTCGCACTCTCTCGCTATCATGACTGCTTGTTTTAGAGACTATATATATATTTTTTTTTGCTCCGTTCGCGCCAATTAAATTTGCGTGCGATCTTTTTCTGCCACGTTTCACGGATGGCGGGAACGTGATCGACCAAGCGATTCGTGTGCTCTTTCTTCATTAGCTCTTTTTGTGGAGTGGGAATTTTCTTCCCTGCTCCTCGATGGCCGGTGGCACCATTGTAAGGGGGGGGGATATATATGTAATCTCAAATGAAACAGGAATTATTCATCGAATAACTAATTCGAAAAAGGACAACGTTTGTAATATGGAATATGGAATGAAAATCCTAATGAATTTTGCATTTGCTTGGAATGTAAATGAAAAATCTGGTTATTGACGATATGTTTAATGGCCTAGATTCCTTGGTTTACTAAGAAAGTGGTAACATCTTTATTTAATCGAAATTCAGTTCTTATTGCTCCCCAAACACTGCCAGAAAAGCGTATGGCGCTTTCCGTGATCGTATTTTCTCTGCACATTTTTGCATTATTTTTAGTTCTAGGTGAATTATTTTATTTAATTAAAATTAAAACAGTGATCTACATACATTATTGTATTCAATCTCCTGTCTCAATCATCGCCTAAATGTTTGTCAACAGGTGCACAAAGTTTTATTGCAGTTTACAATTGAAGGGAAATCGTTACATTCCGAATATTGAGTCTGACTGTTCGATTTTCTATCAAGGATAAAGGGCTCATTCATATTGCCGAGGGCCTAAGCGACCAGGCGGCAACGACCTACCGCACCGGGTTGGCAGCGCTGGTACTGCACAACAATCACCTGACACAAAAGTCCACTCCGCATTTGGCGAAAGTTCTGGTAAGCGATTATCTCAGTTGTTGAGATCTCTCTATGAAAACAAAATCAATATGCTAATTTCGTGCGCGTTTTTAACCATCACCGCGGTGTAGAAGGAATGCCATCATCTGGAGACACTGGACGTCGGTCACAACGACATTAGCAACGATGGTGTACATTGCCTCAAGGATGCACTTATTCGCAACAGGACACTCCACAAGCTCTGTCTCAAAGGATGCCAGATAACGTGCGAAGGTAAATCACATATTTGATAGTGATTATTTATTTCAATTTTCAGTTGAAAAATATCCGTTTTGTTTTTTGAGAATAATTAGGACAATTTTTGGAACATTCAAATTGGACTTGCAAATTTGAAACCCTAACGATTTTCATTGTAGGCGCCGTTGCCCTGGCAGAATACATTGCCGATAACCCGAGCATCCAGAGCATGGACCTGCGAGGGAACACCATTAAACTGGGCGGTCTGATGGCGCTTACGCAGTCGATGGAGGTGAATCATTCGGTAACCGACCTGCACCTGGACGGCCCGCCCGACGAGGCGACGCTCAAGGACCTGGACCAGCTGCACCACCGACTGCTGACCGAGATCACCACGTACTGCGGCCGCAACACCGCGATCAGCGAGGAGCGTCGCGCCCGCCAGGAGCAGGAACGCCAGGATCAGCCGTCCGAGGTGGTTAGTGAGCCCGTTTCGCGTCTGCTCAGCCTATGGGCCAATGCGCCGCCGCCCCGCCGCACGATGGCGCCACCGTCCAGCTTGGCCACCGCTCCGCCACCTCCCATCACCGTGTCGCCAGTGGTAGAGAGTCCGACTGGTGAGAATGGTTGCGGCGGGTGGCAGAGCATTCGCGGTGCCTGCTCGTCTCCGCACTATTTGCGCTCGCCGCAGCCCAGCCCATCGTGCAGCCCCATCCCCAGTCCGACCCGCAACCGCTTTCGCGTGACTCGCGTCTTCCAGGAGGCGGACTCTATGACGTCATCATCACCACCCTCTGCCGGAAGCTCATCCACCTCATCGTCACCCTCTCCGCCGCCACCACCATTGATTGTGACGCATCCCGCCCCCGCCACGGGGCGCTTTGGTCGGTTCAAGTTCACACCGGTTAAGACAATCAACGGCGTGGACGCGTCGCTTCCACCCGTTGTCATTGTCAACGACAGCGCCATTACCAATAGCGGCCCAGTCAAAAGGGAGCGGCGGACGGGCGTGGTGACGTGCGAGGTGCCGCCGCAAAGGATTCCCTCGCCTGGCACGCCCAGCAGCGAGGATAACGACTCAGTGTTTCTGGACACGCCGTCCGGTCCACTCAACTCGCGGGTGCGTCACAATTCCATGCTTTACTATCAGAAAAAGATGGCCAAGGAGAACGAGCGGAGGAGCAGCCTGTCCTGCGTGCAGGGCGTACCCCAGCTCAGCGATGAAGACGAGAACATGAACCAGGCACCTGTGGCCTTTGTCGGTGCGCCCGGCCTCCGTCAACTGGATCGAGTGAGTGTGTCCAGCTCCGAGGACGGTGAGGACACTGGGAGCGGCGCCGGCATACGGATGGTGCCGCGCCGGAACGGTTTTAAGTCGTTTCACGTGCAAAGGGTGACGTTGGCACACCCGGAGGAGGCGGAGGAGGAGGCACCACTCGCGGACAACGATTGTGATGTGCGAGTTGTAACTGAGGACCAGTTGGTTTCTCCACCCGTGGCGGAACTGGCACCCACACACGAATCGATTTCTGCGCATAACAGGGACATGGACATTGTTCTGCCGCGATTCGAAGACGTGCGCGCCGATAAGTTGGACGGCGAGGTGGCAGAGACCGGTGCCACCACGCCGCTCGACAGTGGCGGCGATCGTGACAGTGGCATCTACCTGCTGGACTCAAGCGTGGACGAGGCAGAGGTGTTGCCTGGCGAGTCGCCGTTAATTCTTGACGCTGTTGCCTCTCCTCATCTTGTGGATGCTTCTCTTAGCGACGTAACTGAGCGTGGAAAGAGCCCAGACCCGGTACCGGACGACGTTGGAGTAACAGCGGCAGACTGCGTCGGCGTAACAGCAGGGGACGGCGGTGTGTCCACGCAGGAGCTCATCAGCAGGTTTCTGCAAGACGCCCGGTACGGTCAGGTGGACGACGAACCGTCACGTGACGATGACGACGATAGCCGTGATATGACTGTTGAGTGTATCGTCAGGTTGTCAGATGACGTAGACTGTCCCGGCTCAGTGTCTGGCGACAGTGACGACTATGCCCGGGTGGATGGTGACGAGGAGGAACTGGTGGTGGCCGGACGCATCTGCTTCAGCCTGGTCGACGTGGACGACTACGGCCGCACCGAACGCTTCGACGACGCTGACTACGCCGATCTGTGGTCCAGTGACTCTACTACTGCCACCAGGGGTCGCTCTCCAGCCTCCCTGCTTGACCTGCTGACCGGCGACGAGGATGACTCGTCGGCTGCTGGGGACACCAGCGACCATTCCGAGCACCGCAATGATTCGCCGATGTCGCTGTGCAACGGTGACCTCATGTCGTTCCTTGACAAAGATGGCGGTGGCGAAGTGGATCCAACAGAGAATGATAAGCATCAGCCGCCTCTGACTCTCGAAACGCTCGCATTTTCGGTCTGCTCATCGAACGGCTCTACCACTGCTACTACCACCAAGCGCGTGTGCTTCGTGGACGGGGAGGTGCCACCACCTAGCGATGACCGGGCCAGCGATTTGGTCTCTGTATGGATGCTCGAGCAGCAGCAGCAGCAACAGCCGGATGGTGGTGCCACCAGTGACTGGTCATCCACCATGAGCTGCTCCACTTCTGCATCCTCCAGCAAAAGCCTCCAGGAGGCGCTGCTGCAGCGCGGCGGTAATGGCGGCGACGATGACGTTCTGGAGGGTGGAAGCTCCGGATCTGGCAGCAGCAGTGAGTCGTCCAACAGCAGCGATAGTGGCGTGCCCGAGAGCCCAGTGAGTTGCTCGCCGCCGCCTGTTGAGGATGCCAGCGTCGTCGTTGGGGTGGGAGACAGGGATGGCGGCGGTGTCGGCGACGACGGATTTCCGGACCACAAGTCATTCCAGCGATCCGGAGGTCGTCTGTCCGTGTCCACCGTTAAGGGGATCAGCCTCGGGTTGGACATTCTCGAGCGGCTCGACTTGAAGAGCTCAGTGCCGCTCTCACCTGGCCAGCTAGCGCAGAGCAAAGGTAAAAATGTTGTTTCTGAATTATTATTTACCCGAATATCTGATACATTGATTTGGGTATATTATAAATTTAAATTAACTGTGGATGTAGTTTCACGATATATATTGCTATCTATGCATAATAATTTTATCGGTCAACTAGATCTTTACTCTATATTTACTCTTTACTGTGTTGAAACGCCAGCTAAAGATTTTTTAAACCATACATGTATTTTACAATACAGTATATTGTCACTTTTTTAATTTAGGTATGATTGACATGGCGACCGAGTATCTAATTCAAAGAGAAGAATCGCCCAACTCCATGGAAATGAGACGAGAGAATACAAAGTTGGCCTGCCCTGGTGTGTACTCAATTCGAATATATATTTTTAAAATACGTTTGTGAATGATTCGTGTTGCATTGAACGTTTGTGATTTGATGTATGAACTTATAAAATCAATTTAATGTTTCAACTTGTTTCCTAAAACGAAATTCAATTTGTGAGAATGTGCCGGGTCATAAATAAAAATGTATAACATATATAAAAAAATATAACGTCAAAATCCCATTACCAGTAAATTAGATCTGCAGTTTCAAATTGCAGTTTGTAGCAAGTATCTCAATCTGAAGTAGTTATTTTAATGAGTTGTATTGTAGTTATTTAAATACAATTTTAAGCAGGAATTGCGATCGAGATTCATGTTGAAGATATGTTTTTCATTTCTATCTGATTATTTCAATGCCGATATGTTTGACCAGCGATTGGTTGCAGCATGGCTTTGGGGTGCATTGATAGCGCATGACGTTTTAGCCAAGACCCAAAGCTTGCATGGCCTTCTTTCGGTTGGGTGTTGAGACTGCCGACTTCGATTGAGAAATTTTTCATTTGGGCAATCAATAATCGTTCATTTTGTAAGCGTTTCGGATTGTGTTGATTTTTTGTCGTACGCAGTCTTGAGATGTATCGCAGTCCGCTTGTGTGGACTCGATAATCTCGACCAGCCCATATTGTGCTGCAATCGGTGTTGTTTAATTCATGTGGAGTGCTTGGCGTTAGAGTAGCCTAGTTATTTTCCTAACCTGTCTCAAATAACTTTTTGAATCGTCTCTAACACTTTCCTTTTATTGAATTTCACATGCAGGCTGTGCATGTCAAATTTGCTAGGTAAGCAAAGACACTTGCTTCAATTTTATATTTGTTTTGTTGCGCAATGCGTTTGTGAGAAATCCCCGAGACGTTGGCGCCAAATTAATATGTGATTGCGACTTGACGTAAGACCGTTTTTAATTGGCCTGGCTTAATAAGTTGGCAACTCGTACCCATTTGCTGCGTTGGCTCTTTCTAAAAATAAGCGGGGCTATTGGGGCGACCCACCGCATTTATATATATTTGCTTGTTAATTTTTTTTTATAAATCTTAATTACATATAATCAACTACTGTAACGACATCTACTGCTCTATTGTGAATAATGCCAAGTAGGCTACATCGATTATCTGGCATCACATTTATTTGTTCCCTCCCACAAAGGGAAATAATTTAAGTTAATTGGATTGAATATTCATTATTTGATTATTTTTAATACTATTTTATTGGAACGGTTTTTATGCAACCGACAATTTTTGTTTTAAGTATTGAAATTAATTTTTTTTTTAAATTTGGAATTTTATCATGAATACGTTTTTGTGCTTGGTAGCAAAACACAATGCTTTTTTCAATGGCTGCCTGACGTTTGATCAAGACGTAAAGATAAAAAAACATTTTACAGTGTTTGTTCTTGATCAGTTATAACAGATGTGATTCTTAGTTTTCTTTTGTCTCTTGATAGTTTTTTTTCCATATATATATATGTACAATTTTAGTTTGATATATAATTACTGTTTTGGGGTTGTGCTAATGTGGTTCTTCTGTAAATTTACATCAGGTGTGGATAACTTGCTGGTGATGCCGTACGGCTCGAATGAAGAGGCTACTACTACATGACTAGGCACAGAGGCCAGTCTCCACGCACCACGTCCGGCGGCACTTTTCCAACGACTGGGACATCGTTTCGAGCATGGCCGATCGCCGGAACTGCTACAGAGATGACGCTCGTGTTGATTGGGCGCGCGCCGGGATGCGGTTCAGTAATCCGAGAACCCCGTCCGGCTCTGACCTGCCGCGCGGACCCGTCATTCAGAGAGCAGCCGAGTGTCGATCGAAGCATAATGTGACTTATTACAGGAGTCTCCCGCAAGTGACGTACTCTGTGAGCATTGCGTTTCTATTTGGCCGCCATTTTCGGTCACAGTCATCCCACCTAATCCACTTACATCGAACGTTTCCTCACCTACGCAAATTGGAATTGATAAATTCCACGACGACTCTAAATACGTTTTGGATTCTGATTATTCAATGGCATTGTTGCAAATGCTTATTATTATTATACTGGTTATGATTATTATTGTAGATTTAAGTGAGGAGGACCTGTACATTTCTTGTTCGTTTTTGTTTCTTTTCGAGCGGCCATTTTGTTTTTCTGCTGGGAATATTTCCAGCGGGCTCTGTGATCGTGGGAAGGTTCTTATTTTCTTTTTTGACATTTATTTTCCATCTTCTAGAGTACAAAAGGAGATTCGGAAAAATTGCGTTCTGAAATGATGTTGGCGAAAAATCCCGGTGGAAATAATTTTTTTTTAATTAAGCCAATTGAATGTTCAGAGCGATTCTTCCGATTGTTGGTGAGCCGCGCTCGTTTCAGGATTCGCTGATTTATATATATATATATATATAAATAATATATGTACAAGTACAATGACATTTGGCAGTTTAAAACAAATTTAAATGGTAGGTGAATTTGGGGTTGTGTTTTGGTGCGGCTGATGTGACCGGGGGTTTCCCCTCCCCACGAAAGGTTTACATTGTTTCGCCATAAGTTAAAAAACTTGCTGAAAACTATGACACGCAAAGCCAACCAGGGCAAAGAAATGATGAATACTTGACAGTAGAAAGTCAAAGTCGTTTTTGAAAAGGTAACACTTGATCATCGATTTTTTTTGTGGAGCTTTGTAGTGGGTTTTTTTTTTTAGAAAAGAGTCTGTGCAATTTTCTGTTGATTAGTTTTTTATATAAAGTATAAAAAGAGCATGTGTGATTGAATGCAATGTGTAAGCGATGAATGTCAACGTCGGTACACAATCGGTACTGGTCTTATAGATTGACTGCTGGTTAGGTCTGACGTCATTTGTGTAGATCCGAGTGGGCGTTTAACGCTCACATTGCATTCTCGCTATATACGATATATATATATATCGATAAATTGTAGATAATTATTTGAATCATCCGTGTATCGTGTGTGCGTGCGTGATGTGTACTTACACCTCGACGTAGTTGTCCAACTTGATGTGCCATAATTTCTTTAGTTTCAGCAGCAAGTACAAGTTGTATATATAATATAGAGACGCTCCTGTGGATGTATATATAGATATATATATGCATGTATATACATTTCCAACAATCATTGAAAGTTTGACGTATTTTTCTTTGGCACTCTGTGTATAGACGCGGGAAGGAGGTGACCGGTTTCGAAAATCTGGTTAGAACTTGGAGAGGCATGGGAGAAAAATTAAATTTTTTGTACATAGAGCGAATATATAGATTCAAATTGGGCCATTACGTTATGCATACATATTATATAGTTACATCTGGCTCTCGCCTCTTCGCCCTCTGTCCTTTCCCTACCTGCTTGTGCAACCAATGTCGATTATCGGGATGGGGACGAGCAGACTGTTGTGCAATTGTTTGATTTTTGACGCTATTAGATTTTTGCTTGCTTTTTATATTTGGAGATATTTTTTGTCGCTTCTGTTTTTTTTTTGGAAATTTGGTTTCTCTAATTGTAGGGAGTAACAGATAAATACATAATTTGAAGCATTTACAGGTTTCCGTTGCGGCAATATGTGTGTGGGAGCTCTTGCGATGTTTGAGATAGTTTCGTCAGTTTTTTTAGAACTGCTATCTTCGCGCTTTGTTGTGCTTGGAATAGGGAAACTGCAACAGAGATCTGAATAGGATATGTATGGGACAGCTTAAAATAATAATAATAATAATAATAAAAGATTTAAGAGACGGGTTGAACCAGCTAAACCTCAAATTGGGGTTTCCATCAGTGGCGTGGCGTGAACGTTGCCAACAATTTTTTTTAACCTGGGTGTTTTATTTAGGATTAGGAAATATTTATATATTGGCGAACCTTTGTGCATACGCACCTTGGATGCTCAGATAGTCACGCCACTGACTTCCGTTGACGAAAAATGAGTGGCAGTCTCGGAGCAGCCCGTCTCATCTTTTCATGTTCAAAACGTTGCAACGTTGTTTTTATATTCATTTGTGATCTCTGTATTTAAAACAATTGAAATGGTTGTGTTTTTGTTCCCGTTGTTTCCCCTATCTTGCCTTCCTTGATATATTTGCGAGCTACAGGGGCTACAATTGTCCCGCAGAAACTGTTTTCGTCAACCCCCGCATCCGTCGGGGAATTGATGTTGAAAAGAAAGTTGCAACAACCACTACGCGACCTAACCGCATTAAAGTAAATATTTATTTATGAATCTGTGAGATTTTCGCCTAGCCTGAACAAATTCAGATTTAGAATGAATCAACGAACCCAATGAAATATCTGACTTAGTTTTGGGTGGCCAGACATAAGTGTAACCGAATTTCATCACTTGTGTCACCGAGTTTAAATTTGTCATATTTTCGTACAAGAAAATCGGCTGTTGGTGCCACCTAGGTGACCGTTGAATCCACGTTGACGTTTTAAGCACTCACTGTTATTAGGAGGCGGCTCAGTCTTTTTTCTACCAAAAACATATACGTTCAGATTTTAAGAAATCTAACCGAACTTTTAAAAAATGGAGCGGTGCTGTTCAGTAAAAAAAAATCGTTGATCATGAAATTTCAATAGATACCCTGTTAACCAGTCTATTGGGCAATTTGAGAATATATTTGAACGTTCGATAGCTAAAACTTATTCCAGCCGTCTCCTGCAATGGAGCAATATACCCACTGCCACATGGCCACAGCGCCAACATAAGAATCCATGCAATATACCACTATTTGTGTTTTTTTAATGCATCTGGGTGTCGGGTGCTATGCGTTTTTTTTGTTAAAATGTTTTCAGACATGACAAGTGATAACTGGAAAAAGGTTTCTGAATTTTATTTCGGCGCTTATGAGTTTTGCCACAATGTTTTTAAACAATATATTTTTTGCATTCTGCTAATCAATTTTGTTAAATAAAATATTATTATTAATCTTCTACGATCATTTGTTACGTTAAAGATAAGAGTATCACTGTTACATTTATTTTGTTTATTGGTTCGGTGATATGTTTAAAAAAGAACAATTTGAGAGAGATTTGAAAAACGATTGAACCAGACACCCATATTACATGATATAAATCAAATTTTGATTGTGGCGCTACAAACATTGCCAAGTGGGAAGTGATTGATCTTCTTGCGTTGCGTTGTTTTCTATTGATCAATATATTACATCTGTGGGGTGTTTGAATTGCTACAACAACTGTAAATTATCATTTACATCTGAATTTACTATGTCCTGCGTGTGTGGAGGCTCATCTACAATGCTGCCCGCACATTTAGCCAATAAAACTCAAGTTGAATTGTTTATTATCATGTAACTGTTTTGAATTCTGTTTACCTTCCCATACTAAGTAGCAAATTACATTTCCTCATTTGTATCGATATCTCAAAACTATGGTTTTGAAAGCCCTCGAGTTTGTCATGTTAGTTATGAAGTAAACGATGTATTATACCTTGACCATGCCTTTGTGTAATCTCTTCCTTTTTCCGCTTGCATAATATTTTCATCAAGTGTTTTTTTTAACAAATGATTATTTCCGGTCATGGTCGAATATTATTTACTCTGATTAAATATTAGAATTAAGACAATCGAAATAAAAATCGTAATATAATATCTTTTGCGTTTGTTTAGGAACCGTCTTACAAATAAAAAAGGTACCGGATAACCACCGATTTTTACAAATTGTAATTACATTTTATTCGTTTGTAATTAAAGTAATACTCATTCTTCGAGCAAAAAATTCGCTTTGTTTACCAGATATTAATAATTGAGGAAGCGAAAAACATAATAAATGTCTGAATTCGATATTATGAAATTCAGATTAACCTGGAATTCAGATGTAAGTTTAATCGAATAAATCAGTCGATCTCAATCACTTTCACCCGCCATATTTCGATTATCGGAGATGCTGCAGCCAGTGTCTATCTTGTCTTTGCTTTAGTATTATAATGAATTTTACGGGGTTTACAATGTGTTTTAATGTAATTGCGGTAAATTGTGCTCGAAATTGTGTGCATGGTACAAACAAGTCACGGTTCAAATAATACCGCGACGGTCAAGTTGTGACAACGTTTGTTGTAATATTTATCGGTTGGTGGCAGCACCATGCACCATGATTTTGGACGTTGACATAAACAGACTGCCCACATACCCAACAAGATCTGCCAAGCAACCATTTTCAAGTTGATTTTTTTTATATTTCCTTAATTTTCCTTGAGGTCACTTTTCCACAAGAAAATAAAACTGAATGCGAGCAAACAGCGCCCAAATGCTTGCTTCATTTGCAAAAATTGCTTAAATAAGGTCACATCATTGTCTATCCATGTCTATTAGAACAAATCTTCACTACGCTAGCGACATCTACTGGTAATATCATAAACTACCTAGCACACTCTCCACGCTTCCATTAATCCTTGTCGGAAATTTGAAAAGTGTCCTAGGCATAGCAAATTTTAGAAAAAAATGAGTTTCAACCGCTACAAAGAGTTCATTGAATATGGTGACAGGGTGATTATCTTTGTGAGCGTCTCAAAAATGTACACGTTCGTGGTGACTGCCGGCCAAGTTTTCCAGACCAAGTTCGGCGCTATCAAGCATGACGACCTCGTGGGCCAGCTGTACGGCGGCCTGGTCACCTCGTCCAGCAAGGGATCCGCCAAGATGGGTTGGGTGCACGTCCTGCATCCGACACCCGAGCTCTGGACGCTCACGCTGCCACACCGCACGCAGATTCTCTATTCCACTGACATTAGTGTCATTACCCTGCAGCTGGATCTCCGACCCGGCAAAGTGGTCTGCGAATCGGGTACGTTTCCAACTTGCGTCGCACGAACCGACCGACTGATGATATTCTTTGTGGACGCTGAAATAAGACTGTCGTTTGTCGCCAGTTGGTAACAAGTGATTCAACGTAGCCCAGTCTGTAATCTATGCAAAGAGCAACTACGCTAATTTCTATTTCCCAGAAGCGTTACCGTTTGGTACCCCAAGACTTAGTTTAGGCCTCCTCTTAACCCCCGCCAAAGGACCCTCTCTTGGGGGCTGCTTGCGGGTAAAATTTGTAATTGTAATAACCAGTGCAGATGATGAGCTTTTCTCGAATTTTGATAATAGTTTCTTTGCCTCGTCCCAACGAAATATTTTTTTGAAAGAAAAAACAAAACAATGGTCAATCACTGGAAGTTATTATGCACAATATTTTTTGTAGAGATTCGTTGTGGTACCGTGTTTGAAATAATTGTTCCCTCATTTGTCTTCTTCCAAAGGTACGGGCAGTGGTTCGCTGTCTCACGCTTTGTTGCGCACCCTGGCGCCCAATGGTCACCTGCACACCTTCGACTTTCACGAGGAGCGAGTGCGTTTGTGCCGAGAAGAGTTTGACGCCCACGGTGTCGGACACCTGGTGACCAGCCGGCAGCGCGACGTCGTCCAAGACGGATTCGGCCTGACGGACGTGGCCGACGCCGTCTTTCTCGATCTACCTCTGCCTTGGGACGTGGTGCCATCGGCCAAGCTTGCCCTCAAGCGGACTGGTAAGCCCATTTATTTAGACCTCGGGCTTGGAATAGCAATTCTGTCAAGCGTGGGCCAGAAGATAAACGGTTTCCTGATACTATTTGACAAAGCCCATCCTGATATTGGGAAAAGTCACGAAAAAGTTTCATAATCACTATAATAGTGCCTAAGCACCATGAGGGGGACGTAAGGCCTGTAGTGCGGTTGACTACAGTTGATTGGAAACAAACAAAAAATAAAATTTATGTTTTTCCTTTAGCATGTAGAATTTAGCAATCTCCATTTGCGAGGCACGAATGGACTATGTTCCATTTTGCCTGACAGTAGCAAAATTATAATTATTGAAAGTTCCCTTGAAGTTGCCTAAAATTTGTTAAGTAAATTGATTTATTTTAAAGGTATATAAAAAATCTGTAAATAGGACACCTTTGTCCAGATATTTTTAGTATGTCGGTTGCCATTGCCGTGCTGTTAATGAAAGCAATTGTCATTTAGTTTTTTCAGATGTTGTTGCAAATTACCAAAACCATTGTTTATTGCGGTTTTTATTTTGCACACGAAAAATATTTTTAGCTATTTCGAAGTTGGTCACAAATCATTTTTGACATGTGAAAATGGTAAGTGTGATTGGTGGAAGTTGTTTTTTAAAAACTATAATAAGGGTTATAAAACGTAGGCGTTTATCTATCCAACTTTTGCTGCCCTCTTTCGGCACAATGCAAAATGCTTTGGTTTGACAGTTGGACATGCCAAAATTGCATTTTTGCACTTGACTCGAAAATTGAAAGAAAAATTAATTGACGTACACCACTCTGCCTTTCTCCTTTTCATATATACTGGCACGACAGTTTTGGTTACCCACCACTAGTTGGAGCCACATGGTTTGGGAGGGTTTTACCTTTTTATCAGTGCCTGTAAAGTGCGATCTGGTGGTTGATTTATTTGCATCCATCCATCCATGAGTTGTTGTGAAATTCAAAGTTCTTTAAAGAGTTGGGGAGACGTCAACCTTTTTGGTATCATCGTTTTTAATTAAATCTGGAAAATGTGTCGGTAAAATTAGAAGGTTGAACGCCCAAAGAGATTCGAGATCTCATAACAAATAGTTTTTTTTGCACCTGTTTCAATAAGGGAGACAACAAATGTTCTGTGTTCTTGCGGAACGACATCGGAAAATCCTACATAAATAAAGGCGCGCAGAGAGAAAACCCTAGTTTGCAGGTGACAATTTTTCTTTATGCTGTTGCTGCAGTTTGGTTTTTCAAGCGATATTTAAATTTTTAGAATGGCAATGGCGAATACAATCGTTTTTACCTAGCTTTGTTCATTTTGCCACGCGGATCTTTAGATCTGGCCAACAAATGTCTTTTTTTTTTGTCATCAAGCGATTGAAAGCTTGTCAATTATCGCAGAAAACCCACCGTAGCGGCAAATAGTTTGTTACGAACGGGTGTAAAATTGGTTTCGGCGATTGCCGATATAGTAAGGAAATTTTTCGTTTCCGCTGCAATAATTGTGCAGCTGCAGAGAGAGAAAGCGTCAAGTTGGGAAAACGTTTTCCGGGTATTTCCCGAGCAACTGTGAAAAAAATGTTTGCCGATCATTGCCGAAGCGACGCAATTTGCATTTTGATCTTCGTGTCAATTATTATTATTTATAAATCGAATTTCTTTGCCTTGTTTTCCTGTGCCATTAATGAATACGGTGTGCGTCGTGCTGCCGATTTCCATGATGATCATCATCATTCAATACCAATTGGCAGGATATATCATTTGTTAGAGCGAAGTTTGCGTTGTTTCTTTTTCGGCGTGAAGCCGGCTTTACTTTAATAGTTTACTAATTAACTAATATAGTTAAAGAAGTTAACATATTAGAATAAATAAGTTGACATATTAAGGAAGTTAAGCTTCGTTCATGGGATCTATTAAGTTACCTGATCGTTTCTTTTATCGTTAGTTAGTAAGGATTTGAGTTTAAAAAAAAGGCAAACGCTATTTAAAATAAAAGATTTTGTCAAAGACCGATCGAAGCTTACTGGTCTTAATGAGGGAGTTTGCGTAAACCGACGTGACGCCACTTTTTCCATGTTAAAATAAAGCTAGTGTAAAGTCGAAAAAATGAGTAAGCGTCAACTCTGCTTTTATAGATATTTTGTTATCATTTTAATATTTTTTTTAAAAGGCGTTTATGCTGTAGTAGCGTTTGTAGTTTTTAGAATATGGGGAAATTGGTTTCGGTGAAGGGTTGACGTTGGTTTAGCTTAGCTGTGAACGGAATTCGGGTTTTCTGCACTGCAGCGGCGAATAAATTGTGGCAAACAATCGGGGTGGGAAACCAAACCCCTCCCCCTCCCAAAAAAAAAAGAAGAAAAAGAACACAGCTTTTAAAGTAACCATTTTTATAATCTTAATGCGCCAATTTTAATGCCGTTTTACCACGCGCGCGGTTATGTGCACTCTCGAGAGTGTCGTGGATTTATCGTCTCCCGGTCCGGCGACGACAAAAAAAGTGAAATCCTGGATCGTGCCGAACGAGTTCTTGACGTGTCTTTTTTCTTTTCGTCTTTCATTTGTCGCACTGGTTCGGCAATGCATATGCATTTTTGGATGCGAGTCGCCGGGCGATCGGTTGTCCTTTTGCGAAATCTAGTCGCCCTGGGCGGGGATTTCCTCTACTGTTCGGCACTGAAAAGAAAAAATCTGAAGTCTGCAATTTGGCAAATTAATTTGTGTTTCGCGCATTGCAAACGGTAAAACGAATCTTCGCTGATGGGTACAATGGAGTCCTGTCCGTGGAGCAGGAGGTCGTGGGTTTGAGCCCGGGTCTATTCACCCATCGGCTTTTACGTTAAAAAAAAAAAGAAATTTAATTGTAGCCCATTTCGTTTTGTACCTCTGCGTTTACTGACTGTTCAGACAAACTATGGTGGCTTTATGAATAACAAGAGGGGTTCCCGGTTTTGCCTGGGTTTACAGTAACCATCAATGAAATAAAAAATTAATTGTTTAAATTTACCGGCTATTTTACGTTTGAACGATGACACGCGATAAACGCAAACG
>JAQGBY010002257.1:0-24004 GCA_034698785.1 Mycogona germanica
ACTGTTATCTGGTTTACTTGGTTGTCTCGTAAAATCGACGACGTCATGCTTTTGATGTGGAGACGCCATTTTTTAAGGTTGAAGCGAAAGGGAGATTATCCAAAATTTGGTATGGGTTATTTTATTATGTTTTATTGAAAATCGAGATCGGTCGCTCCGTCGCTAGCGAATTATGGTGATGTAGTAACTGTATGTTGATTTTGTTGAAATTTCATTGATCCGTTCGAGAGATAGTCTCCAGGACACGAAAATCGAAATCTGTTTTATAATATAGGATTACATCGCAGATGTCCATGTCCCATCTCTTTCCAGCTCCTCCTCTTGATGCGCACGATTAAGCGGTTTTTCGTGGTTATATGATTAGCCTAGTGGTTATATGATATGATACTGTGTATGAGATCCTTGTGTAGGAGAGTGTCCAGTCCGCTTGGCCGCAACGGTCGGGGTCGTTCCATCCGTTTATAATCGACTCTTGCTGCATTTGCTGTTGGAAGGAATAGTGGAGGAGACTGGGGATGGAGGGGTGCTTCGAAGATGATGGGGGGGCATCCTCTATCTGTGGATGGGTCGGGTCGTTCATTCTTCTTCTTGGGTGCGCTCGCTTTGGCGGCGGTCGCCCTGTTCGGGGCATTCGCCTGAATTATTCAATAAATCTTCCGCTCTTTCGCGATTATGCCTTGACGCGCGCGGCATGCACACAAGGCACGCTCCAGCTCCACATGGACTGAGCAAGAGAGAGAGTGAGAGCTGCTGCCTCGGTTTTGGAGGCGGGGGAGGAAGGAACACACACGCACACACCACCGAAACAGCTCCCCATCTATCTCTCTTTCTCTTGGCGTGCGGCTAGCCGAAGCCTTGGCTGTAGGGAGGTCACGACTGCCAACCCCCCCTACCCCCACCCCCACCCCATCTCCTGTGCGTGTGTGTAGGGGGAGGGGGGGGGAGCTCCACACATACGCACAGTGGCGCACTCGTCTAGAGAAAGACCGGAATCGGCGTATATGAATTTCCAACCCTTTCTGTACAATACATTTTGCTTGGCGAATTCACTTCCCGGATGACGATTATTAGTTCCCTAAATGGCACGCATTCGTAAAGAGTCACCGAAACGAGTACGTCAAAAAATACGAAATATGCCACACACCCAGCATTGCGTGCCATAACGTGCCGAATATCATTTTGATTTTGTAAATGACCGTAATTCTGCATGTGGTTGCCAATTATTTAAACATGAACAACGACGTTTAATTTTTACTGCAGTCTGCGATTTCATGCTCGCGAAGGCAATTTGTTTGCTCAATTTCTGTAAAAGTATTCCAGTCTACGTGTAGCGTGAGATACTTGATGCTGCCCCTAATTGTGAGGCAAACACACAAATCCCGCTTTAGCTAAAGCGAACTCATGGCTGCCCCGTGTTAGCAGGCAATCACACACTACTCTCGTGTATTGCAGAATAAACATTAGTCGGGCGCACTCTTTGCCTGTTGTGGCTTCATTCGACAAACGTTACTCTGTTCATAAGCCAACTTGATTAATAATATAAATAAAATACTTTTATTTTTATAAAGCGATAACTGATAGCATTACATTTGAAGGAGACAAATTTCTGAATATTTTATTTTAGAATTTTGTTTCCCTACACAATAAATATATGCGCTATGTAAATATGATGAATTTCCTTGGCTTCCTAATTGCCGTTTAGCTTCTCACGGTTGAGGTGAAAAATAAAGCTAAACAATTTCTGATATCATTTATCTGAGTTCATCCGAGTTCAGTTGTCACAGACACGCCTCGGGTAAAGTGTGTGTGTGATATTAAAGGGCAACGACTACAGAGTAGAGCTGACACTTCGCTTATTAGGAGTTATGACTAAAGTCGTTGGAGGGAGAGAAGATACGTCATGTACGGTAGACGAAAGTGTGTTTCAGTCTGTCTGCTCGCTTGATGAATGAAAAACGATTGCAGTGGTAATGGCGGCCACACCCCAAATCGACTTTCAAATGCGGAAGAATATTAATTCGACTCGCCCTAATTGGCTGCCAACTATGCTGTAACTGATCATGAGAGTGCGTCTCCACCTAGAAAAAAACGGGCGGCTAACGCCCTCTGGCGATCTTTCCGCGAACAATGCGTTCTTAGCGAGGACAGACAGAGTTAAGTAAAGTCCGTAATAGTCATCACTCGATTCATATGCCTTATTGAAAAGATTCAATTGATTTTGCAGGATGTTCTTGAATTGCTCAGTCACACCGATTTCCGATTTCTTTTTGGGGTTTCTATTTTTGGCACAGGACATGTGCTAGTCTAACATAACCTCCTTTTTATCTCCTTGCGTCTCTGCAAGCTTATTTTGCTCAGTAACAACGTTGGGTCGTTTGACGCGAACCAGCTGCCACCTCCCGGAATCGTATTCCCGGTCCCCATAGTTCCGTCGCTATCTCATCTATCCATCGCCAGTTTTACAATCCACGTCTTTTGCTCGGATCCATCACGTCGTCAACGCCCCGAAAACAGCCTCCCGTCATTTGTCGAGCAGCGACCTCCCGCAACATTTACACCTCTACCCCCCACCACCATCACCCATGTATACCCCCAACCAACTCATACCCCCAGCTCCCTTTTCTACGAAATAACGATACAATGTGAGATAGTTGAATGTCTGTCTCGCTATCTTTTTTGTTAGGTCATTTACCCCCGTTTATCTGGCTAATAATTGAACGATTACCCAAGTTTCGCTAACGGATTTAATGTCCGGACCATTTGATCCCCAAATATTACGATAGTACAGAGTATGTAATGTGACTATGTCAAATGTCGATACATTCGGATGAGGATTCTCACTGGGTTTTCAGAACTGTGCGAAAGAAAGCATCATTTTCAACCTATGTTTTCCTAAATGTGTTTGTTTGACAGTGTCACAGAGTCATCGAGTCTCAAATACTCTGTATTTTTGTCCTCAACTGGCCATAGGTCTCTCCTGGGCTACTCATGGAGAAATATTGTAATTGCAAGGGGACATGGGGTTGCTGCGTTTAATCTTAATGCCTCTTTCCAAGTTTTGGGAATGAGCTGAAAATTTAGTGCAATTCTCTGGAGAACTGGAAAGAAAAGAGACACTCTGTATTTATATGTATATATTCAATTAAATACCTTTGGTCGGCATTTCCAAAGAGAAAGTGAATGTGACATGCACTTTGAGACACTGGAAGATAGTGGTTACAGTTTCGTTCTGTTGGTTCCGATCGGTCATCCGAGCGTGAAATTAAAGCCACTGTCCCAATGTCCAAATGGAATGAAATGGTGGCATCATATCCTTGTTATTTCGGTCTATCACAGATGTCACATGTCAAAACAGTTGAATGAAGATATACAATCTCTCTGTTTCCTGGTGCCAGCGTCAGCAACTGCCAGTCAAAGTTAATGCGTAACTACATTTTGTTTGTTCCATCTGGTGCCGCCATTAATGCTCTGTCGGTTTCTTAATTCTCAAATCATTGTTGACCCTACGTTGAAACCTACCATTGAACTCAAATAAACTGTCGCTTTCAGACTATATATTCCGTGAATCAGCTGCACAAATTCGAAAACTCTGTTCCACCGCAGTCGTGTCTGATAGAACTCGGCATCGTTTCGAATCTCTTCTCTCGCGTGTGTTCTGACCGCGATTGCTTCGCTGACAATCGACATTAGTCAAGCGTGGACACTGTATATATATATATATATATATATATAGGGCGGACCAGAGAGAGGACCACCACTGGAGATGGAAAGTGGGAGCGACGAGGTGTAGGGAGGAGGGCCCACAGATGAGAATGGGTGGCTCATAATTGGATTTTAACCGCATCGATCGGCATATGCACACACACAGTACTAGTTGGGCTCGCGCGGGACGGGCGCACAATGGGTGGGGGGAAGGGGGATTAACCCTCCTCCCCCGGGGAACGATGTGTGCTACCGAATTGTGTTCTACTCCCCCACCCACCCCCACACAACCCCAGTCACCTCCTCCACCGCCCGACACGAAATCGACCACACCGGTTTCATTATGGACAACGCGGGGACATTCGGCCTACCGCATTGGGCATACTGTCTACGCCCACACATGCACATTCATACCTAATGACATCCAACATTATTATTTGGACAATTCCTGTTCAACTAGTGGTAGAGATTTAAATTGTTGTTTTTGGCTCTGACAGTCGCTTGATCAACCCAAATTGACTTGACGACGAGCCATCAAAATACAAGTACTTGCTTGGCAACTAAGTCATCTCAAGATCGAGGCATTATATTATCGATGTTGATCTAATGGATTGGAGATTTAAGGAATGTTTATTCGAGCACAAATCGGTTCATCGAACAGAGACAACCCCAGATGGACGTTGTCTCTGTTCGATGAACATGTCTTCCAATCTACAATGCTTGAACTCTGACGAGAGTTCCAAACTGATTGAGTTCCAAGAACTGTACTAATACAATAATGGAAGTCACTGTGTGCAAACCTCGACACTCGTCTATTGACAACCCATCAATTGTTCGAAACTATTTCTGCGCAACAAGAATCCAACTGTTTGTTCCGACAGTGTTGATTTTTCTGTTTTTCTGGAGGAGGGAAGCGAAACGTCAGCTCACCGGGAACGAGAGAGATATTTCCGTACTCTGCGATTACAGGGTGCTGGTATGTCGAATCGAGCTGGTTTATCACCGGACTGGTGGTGTTCTGCTACTGATACTGATGTCGATATGTGCCCGGGGATTTTTATGGTCGATGGTCGTAATCGGGCCACGTTAGAGCGTGATTTGTGACGCCGCCGTCTCTAACCAGAACAACTGCAGGAAGGTTTCCCTGATGGGGTTCGGCTTGGGCGCAATGCCATAACACAGAGCGCCCAACCCTACCATCCCCCATCCTCCTCCCCTCCGACGCCAAATGGTTACTGGTGGTAATCGGCAAGCTTTTTCACCGTTTATGCTGGCGCTAGAACTGTCTGGCGTTCAACTTTGAAAGCGACCAATCAGGCGAATAGCGTTCACTCTCTCTCGGAAGTCAAGCGACACACACACACTTTATAGGTTTTACTGGGGAGAAATGTTTCCTTTTAAAAACAACAGACCCGTACGTATAGTCACAGATGAGGGAGGTTTACCATTTGCTGTCATAAAGAAAATTTAGTTGTTTTGAGAACGTTCTCGTTTCATTGTTTTTTTCCGACCCCCTGCGAGTCTCACAATGTATGCGGGGTGAAACGCTTTTTTCTTGGGGTGTTTGGGATTGGAGTCCGTAGAGGGTTCAGGAAGGAAGTAAAATCCGTGGCAAGTGAAATTGGATTTTTATTTGGAGAGATTCCATTTTTTAAATCCGCGTTCTGAAGTATCAGAAAGCAGGCCCGATCCGCCAATTGGCTTCCATTGACCGTCGCGTGTAATGCGGTGAAGCGACAGCGGGTGGTGGTAGGGGGAGCTTTTCGTTTTCCAGTGCTCTGGCTCTGGCTCCAACTAAAGCGGAGTCATGGAACGAGTCGCAGACGAGAGAGCATCCATGCATCGGAAGCCCAACAGCGGCTGAACGCACTCACAAATCTAATTGTTAATTCGATTCCGCTCTTCTAATCGGATGCCTGCTTTTCGTTAAGTCGCGTTCGCCCAGCCACCGCCGTTCAACCGCTTGGTGGCGCTGGCCTTCGCGGTACACACCAATGCGCGGCTTCCCCTCATAAATACTTAGGCAAATGCAGTGACACGCATGATCTATCCGTGAAATGGAATGGGGTGGATGGGGATTGAGATGAGGTTTGCATTTGTCGGCGGTTGGAGAGAGAGAGAGAGCACAAAATGGCAACAAATCGTTAGTCCATAGCCAAGTGCTGTGTCCCGTCCCCGTGGAGCGGTCATCGCATCGTCTGTTGCCTAATGCGCGCCACCTGGGAGCGAATTAGGGCGCGACCGCGATCAAGCGAATGATTCCCGCCACTTGGTTTTCCCACTTCCGGTGAGTGGCGTCCTCTGGTGGTGGCAGCCGTAACATACACACAGGCCAGCTGGCTGAACGGCTTAAAAACATTTACGTATCCATCAGAAAATGTATGTCGGATTCACGCCTTTTTCGGATGACCTTTGCACTTGCCCGTTGATTCGCTGAAATATACGAACAATTTAAAGAGGCCGTTGTTACTGAAAGTGATCCTCTAAATTTTTAAGCATATTAAGTGAGCGACTCTCCTATTATTATTCCTTTTCGCGCAAAGTCGTATTCATGATTCAGAGGCCATGCTAGGAACCGGTATATATATTTTTTTTTTGGCAAAGGTCGTATCATCTTTAACGTTTAAAGCTCTTGTGACGTCTCTTATATCATACAAATGATCGACTTGTCTGTGCAATAAAAAATAAGCTGACGTTTATTCTTGTGAGCGGTATTCCTGTGGGCACATTGGCAGGCCATTATATTTCGGGTGCGTTTTACTCGTGTACTCATCCAGCGCATATTCGCTCGAGTTGCATATTTTTCTGTCCGGATAGACTTATCTCCAACCCCCCCTCTCGCCTCCTCCTCCTCCTCATCCTCCTCCTCCCTCTTGGCGCTTCGCTTCACTTCACGTTTAATTCGCTTGTTATTCCCTTCATTCTTGCCACGAGCAGAGAAAGCGCGACCTTTTCAGAGAAAACAGAAGAACAGGTCGATCTTCATTTCGCCCACTTTTCCCTCACTCTTCCCACCAAACCCCTCCCAATCATCCCTATCCCCTCTCCAGGCCCCGTCTCTGTTTCTCTTCTCCATCAATCGCGCAGGCTTTGCATCGAACGTGAAGAATTGGGATACGCATCTTCCACTCCGATTCAATTTGTGTATCAGTGACGTCATGGTGGTTGCTGATTGTGTCAGTCACACCAATCCAACGTTTGAAATCTGTGGGGAAAAAACATCACATCGCAAATTCTTTTCACTCATGCCCCCTGCCAGAATAAAACACTGTATGCGAAACCAGATTTGACCTTTTACTATTGTCATGTGTGATTCGCCATGCTATTGCCACGTATTGGTGATTACGTGCAGCCGTGTTTCATTTTCGAACGCACCTTGGCCCCCCTACGACGAACAGCAGCAGCATCGGCAGCACGACACGGCGGTCTTCAGCAGCAGGGGGTGGTGGTGGTGGTGGTAGTGGTGAGGGGTGGTGGGAGGCGTAGGGTGGTCTTTCGGCCCGTCACAGCCGCAGCCAATTTAGACCTAACCATTCATCCGGGTCCGCCGGGATTTCGTATCGAATGATTCTTATCGTATCAGAGCAGCGCTCCCGCCCGACCCAAACGTTACCGCTGCCGCCTCCACACATACACACACTCTGGAGGAAGCTTCGTAGAGAGAGAGAGAGCGAGAGAGAGAGCGAGACCCCCTCGTCACCGCCACCACCGCCGCCATTCCCAAACCAAACTAGCTTCATTACCGGGAGACGAACACGCCCGCACATACACAGACACACATCCACCACCCTACATGTGGAGGGACCCCCCGCCACCGCTGTATGTAGATATAGGCACGTGTGTAGTCACCGTTAAGGGGCGCTGCGGGCAACGAATCGATGGGCGAAACAATGCGTTCCGCTAAAATATCAATCCGGGGCGCTGGGAGAATTTTAAACAGATTTTTTTTTATCCACCAGCGTTTAGACGACTCGATATTGTGGAGTGGTTCCTGGGGCGATTGATATCGTGGTTTCGATATTCGCATACATTGACAAATCGTATTCATTTATTTCAGAATCTTATTCACGGTTACCTGAAGTTTTATTTGCTGCAAGCACTTTTCTTACTTTGAGTCTTAATGCGGAGGTGGTTTTTCAGTCCAGACTTCAGAGGGCCAAAATATTTTTTTGAAGGGAGGCGCTGTTTGCACTGATGATATTCTACTTCAATTTAAAATGCAGTCAATATTTATTATCTAATTCTAGTCTTTGTTGCTTAGTCTCTCGGTGTGAACCTCATCGATGTCATTTAAAACTGTAGTGACGTACGTCCCTGTGTTCTCTCTAGGCCTGACGAGAGCAATGCATTGTGATGGCTTGAATGGAGCGCGTCATTTCGATTATATTTGACAAGAACCGTGTTCCACTCGCTAATATATTCAAAATGGAAGGGCGGATCGCTGTGTCGCAGCATTTATCAAATTATAACTTCCTGCACAATACAGTAGTATTCAATTGACTTTTTTTCTCTTTCTCACGTCTCTAGTTGTTCCCTCTCTCGTTCTCTGTGTTGCGGCTTTGCTTATCAGCGAGGCGTTAGTCTGGGAGAGAGAGAAAGATGCCTTTTGGCGCGTCACACGTAATGCCAGGCACCACATCACCTCGCGCATTCATCTGCACAGATTCTTTTAAGGAATTTGTAACTGGCATCGCGTCGAGATGACGTCAGCAACCCTCCTACCCAACGCGTCAACTGTACGCTGTTCGTGGTCCACCGACGGCAACCACGTCACAGTAAACCAAAAAAGTGCAACAGCACGAGCAGCGGCATAATCCGAAAGTTACAGTGACGAAAGAAATGATATTTGTACGAAACTCAATGACTGATCACGCCATCATCCGCGAAAATAATTTGAAGAATTTACGATTTGGGTCGTCAACTTGCTGGGGTCACAAGAACGTTTTCGAGAGAATCCCACTTCTATCTCATCAGTTGTGTCTATTCTATATCTCACCAAAAGGAGAACGGTGAACAGTTGAACCCAAAAAAGGGGGACTTGGTAGGTCGTAGCCATGTGGTCAGACAATACCAGGACAAAGTCCATTGGGCTTCCTGTGACTCAGTAAGTTCCTCAAATTATTTTCGCGGATGATGACGGAGTGCACCGTTGACAGTCATCGAGTCACGTCACCAGTATTCGCGAAATTCCCAATTTCGTTTAGCAATTTCATTTCATTGATGGAATGTCAAGGACTATTTGACATGAAATAATGGTTTCTTCGTTCATTCGAGTGCAGAGATACGACAGATGGAATAAATAAAAATAATCCTAGTTGAGTAAATTCAAATCTTAATCGGTCGAGAACGCAACTCAATATATTTGATGTTATTTTTGACCCGTTGGTTAGTAATAATTTTCTAATATTCCTGAACAACGAAATTAATTGGTTCATTCGTTGAACTGTGATGGCGTGGAATGTCGTTTCTCGGTGACGTACGACGTTCGAGTGTTGGTGGGCCCCCTGTATTGATTTTTTTGAGTTTTCACAAAGTTCCTTTCTTCTCGTTCGGCAAGTGCTGTGTAAACACACGAGACTCGTGACGAGTGGCAAATGGGTCTCTGACAAAACGTTTAGTCCGCTAGGTGGCGCGCGCACCAAGACGATGATGATGATGGCCGTAAATAACAATCTGGAAAAATGATTCGCGAGTGACGCACTCGAGAGTTTTGAACGTCTGCGCGCTGCACTTGAGAGGAGGTCCGTGTGTGTGGTGGCCACATATATGAAGAGACATTGGTTATTTGTGCGGAGGACGCAATTGCCGGTTAGATCTCGGATTTAATTAGACTAGAAATGAATTATTTCACCGTAAGTAGGTGGAGCCGAATAAATTCGCATCCACTTGGTAATGGATTTCCCGACGGCGCGATCCGTTTAGCAACAACATTTTTGCTCTTCGTTTCGATTGCAATGCGTTTGCCGTTGCGAAACGTAGCGAAAGGCCACCATTTTGATAATAATTCTGTCACACTGTATCGTCATTGAGTTTAATTGAATTGTGCTTCGAAATTGAGATTAGGCGAAATGTGACTCTGAGGTCGCAGTGGCGTTCCTGAAATACAGATGACATGCAGTCGCTGCCCTTTTTCAATCACATTTGGAGATTAGGATACTTTGATAGAGAGAAATGGAAAAGAAAACGTCAATGTTCTTCCATCGTGCAATAATAAGAATGTTTCCCGGCTTCGCCTGGGTTTTCAGTAACCACCTATGAATAAAAAAATTAATTGTTTAAATTTACCGGCTAGTTTACGTTTACACGATATATTTCCGGTATTATATTCCAATATTATTCCGGTAATAGTATGTGGTATGGTTGGAACTGTTATCTGGTTTACTTGGTTGTCTCGTGAAATCGACAACGTCATGCTTTTGATGTGGAGACGCCATTTTTTAAGTTTGAAGCGAAAGAGAGATTATCCAAAATTTTGTAACGTTTGTTTTATTATGTAATATTGAAAATTGAGATCTGATATTCCGTCGCTAGCGAATTCTGGTGGTGTACTAACGGTATGTTAAATTTTTTGCCATTTCATTGAGTCGTTCGAGAGTTAGTCTCCGGACATGAAAATCAAAATCTGTTTTATAATATAGGATCACACTAGCCAGGCATGCTTAATCTAAGCACGCTTGTGCTGGGTGCGTTGAGACATTGAACAAAATCGGCTCTTCCGTGCTAAAACAAGATAGTGCTACTTTTTCTCAAAGGGCAATTCGCTCAACTCAAATGTGTTCAAGAATTTTAAATGTGCTGGAGAAGGGTGCGTTCAACTTTCAATACCATTCGGCCACGCGATCAGTATTTCAGGAAAGCGCAATGCGATCTGGAAGACACATTATGCACCAATCTCAATTACAATTAAAACTGAGCACAGTGTAACTAAGATTTAACAAAGATTTCAATTTTAAAAAATTGGCGAGAACGTTCCAGGACGGAAGTACTGCTCATTTTCCAATGGAAACACTCCATCATATGGTATGAGATTCGTGTGTCGTCACTTCCGTGACAATCGTGACCGTGACATCTCAAAGTTAGTAGTGCCGAGATAGAAGTGTTTCTACGTGAAAAACATTAACTATCCCGTTTGTTGTTCGAGCACATTAGATAACCTCATTGAGAAAAACATGATTGTAAGGGTTTTTTAATTGTTCTGCAGCTGCCCTGACTTATGGTATTTATTACAGTCGTTTCTGATCGAATGATGTCTGTCAACTTGTCGCATCCTGATTGCGGATGTAAGCACCCCCGATCTTTAACCACCCACACTAAACGTCGTTCCTGATGCTACAGTAACGGTTGGCATTTGGGTGGTCCGGAGGAGGTGGGTTTGGGTGGTTTTGTGTTTTCGCTTCGCATCAAATGATGTAAATTTGCCCGAGGGATAGTTAGTCGATTTTTGCCTCTCCAATCTTCTCTTTGATGGAGTCGGGAGCGAGAGCAGTTAGACGAGCGAGCAACCAAAAAAATGTCGACTCATTACTCCTGCAATATTACCGAAACAAAAACCTACAGGATGTCTCGCGGTTCCTTCCATCCAGGACAGATTACACCCCCGGTGATCGCCGATGGGACATGAATTCAGCTTCTGCTCCACATTCAAATGCGTTCTGGTTTGAGGCGTGTTTTTTTTTTGGGCTGCTGTTGTTGCTTAAGGGTCTCCATGTGGGCTATGAAATACAGCGATTGGTTGGTTGGTGGATCGGATTTTTTATTTATTTTTGCGACACCTTGCGGACAGACGCCGAACTAGATGCTGGTATTGTGCATGTGGGAATAAAAGGAGATTCGCTGGAACTATATACATCTCAAATTGCCATCACTAAATTTCAATTTATGTGGCATTTCCGTTTTTGGTTCCTATAGTATATTTTCGTTTCTGACAACGTGTTCGCGGGGGGACTCATTCTTTTGTTGGTGGAACCATGCTGGTTTTCCAGAAAATTCTGGATTTCCACGATGCCGGACGCAGAATGTTGTTTCGGCTGTTGAGTGACGATGTTGGGGAAACAGGATCTCATGTTGTTCTTTTTCGTGGAATTCTCATGGAGACAGATATCTGTTCAGTGAGGTTGATAGATTGATCGGCCAAGAATTTCATTAAAATTGTATTTACCAGAATTTCATTAAACTGAGCAGTTCCTGCCGCTGCACAAGGATTCCTGTATTCGGTTACTAGGCAAATTCAAATAATCTTCTGCCAGTCGAATTGCTGGCTCGGGTTCGGTCAGGGTTCAATTCTCGGTACTGGTTTTTTTTTATTCGCTGTCCCGGATTACTGGTGAAAAAGTTTCACAGCAGAAATAATGCTAATGAAACACCAAATTGGACTATAATAGTAATTTTAATACTACAGTTGTTCCCACAGTTATCAATTATAATAGAAGTCGTGACTCTTTAGTCATTCGTTCGACACTGCCCTGAAACCAACATTCAATTAATATATTCCTTAGGGATTAATGGATTTAATATATTGTTCGGGTTTGCTGTCTTAAGTTCGTACAACATTTTAACTTTTCTTGGTGTTACATCGACTTCTCCTTTAATATGGTAGATTTCTTTTCGCCGTTTTCCAGAAAGACCGTCTGACATGAGTGATTTCTTTTCGAGGTTTTCCAGAAAAGCCTTTCGTTCTAATCGATTTATTTTCGAGGTTTTCCAGAAAAGCCATTTGACCTGTTTGTTTTTCGTTTCGCACAAGATCAATGTGAAGCGATCAGGTCGAACTTAGATCTGCAATAATGAGTCCTCTCATTAGGGAGCTGTGTTGTAGTACGGTCTGCAAACATATATTCTGTGTAATTCTGAATGTCGGAGGTGTGGTTCTTCCCAACACATCGTGGTCCAATTCTTTGGCGAAGGAAGGGCCCTGCACGAAGAGTGTGTGTGGATGGCATTTCCACCAATTATAATTGGTTCACAGAGTCCTGTCTAATGCCCGCACTCGTCTCTCGTTTCTTTCATTTCTCCCCTAGCTGTTAACAGTGGCTTTCGGCAAGTGAAACAAGATCGGCTCAATTGAAGCCAATTTATTGTTTATTACCAACAAATTGATAGTCGTTTCGAGATGACCGACAATAAGCCTCCCTCTAGCTCTCTCTTTCTTTCTCTCTATCCCTGCGCGGATTTAATATTGGCGTTCTAAACCAGAGAAACTGATTTCGAAACTTAGAAGGAATAGCTAAACAGAATCTGTTTTTTAAATCATGTCTTCTTTCTATGGAATTGTTGGTCATCTAGAAATGATTTAGTTCGTCCACTTCAATTCTGTTTTAAAATACACCTTCCACTATAGCAGCTAATCCATAAATCTTGACCGGATTTATTTTTTAATCACCTTTAGCGTACACATTTGATTTCTGTAGAGATTTTCTTATCGAAAGGAAGTAGAGAGGAGCCGATGGTATTCACTAAGATGGGGGAATTGCAGAATTACAATTTCAAACTCGGCAACGAAGATAGTTTAAACGTAAAATTTAAACATATTTTCTCGAAGATAAATTAAGAAAATTAAAATTTGCGAAACACAAAGACAAACGTAAGAACTCAAAACGTAAAAATTCAAAACGTAAAAATTCAAAACGTAAGAACTCAAAACGTAAAAACTCAAAACGTAAGAAGGAAGAATTATTGGGTAATGACGAAAGTCATGTATGAGTTCTTACGTTTGCCTTTGTGTTTCTCAAATTTTAATTTTCTTAATTTATCTTCGAGAGTTAAATTTTAAATTTTACGTTTAAACTATCTTCGTTGCCGAGTTTCAAATTGTAGTCCTGCAATTATCTCATCTTAGTGATTTTCTTATCGGTAGAAGTAAAGAATGCTTGATCATGTGCTGCTTTTATTAGCAGGACAACGAATCCGGGACAACTAATAAAAAAGGGAACCAGCACCGAGAAGCAGGTTTTTTCAGCATCCTTGCCCTGGGATGAATTATTATGCGTCCATGTGCTGACTGATACGTTCATAAAACAGTTGAACTCATCGACGTGGTTCGATCATCAATCTATCAGTTCTGGTTTTCTCCAGTTAGAATTCCTCCACCAAATACACCATTCACGGGCCACATACGGCGCAAATCCCACTCCACCCTCCACACTCCCTTCTTCATCCCGAGATTAATAAATATACACGTTGCCGTTCGTATAGCTGAAAAATAAATCAGAAAACGCGAAGACTCTCATCTCTTCTTGAAGATAATTTATCGCCGAGACACGGCAGGCAGTCTCTCCTACACGTTCGACGTCAACGCCCGACCACGCAATACCAAACTAATTTCCCCGATAATGCGTTCCCGAAACTTGGGTCCCGCCATTTCTTTACGTGTGCCGCCGGTATATCAAAACCCCACCAACGCTTTTCTATATATATATATATACACAGGGTACGCGTTTTTGACGACAAAGCTTTTTGCCGGTCAAAATCGATATGTTATTACTGGTTTTTGGACCCGGTCCTTTTTGTTGACGTTCAAATCTTTTTTGGAGTTTACCAACCCCCCCGTCTTCCCCCTCCTCGTTCCCTGGCTACGTACACCGATATGGTTGTTGCAAATGGGATTGGGGAAGGGTGTATACGGGTATGGGCTGGGTGAGACGAAAAAATTGCTGGGGATAGGGGGAGGGCTGGCGCGATGGCTCGGTTCATGTAGGCCTGTGTTTGTGGTGTGGTGGTGGTCCTGTGCTCCCCCGTCACTGATATCCTATGGCGAGGTGGGTTTGAAACCAGGGATTTAATCGATTTTGGTTTTCTTATTGTTTTCTTTGTTGTGGTGAGCAGCGAGGGTCAAACTTCTTGAGCGAGCCAAAAAAATCTTCTCCCCTTTTTCTGAATGTGAAGTCCATTCAAAAAATATTGCCGGATTCTCTTTCTCCGAAATACACTGAATTTTCTCATTCAGACTTCTACCATACAACCTGGAAATTTATTTCAACAATATAAGAATTTGTCCTTTCAATTTCGAAAGTCAACACCAATGGCTATCGTAATTGAAATCAATTACTCTTTCAATAAATATTTTTCCATTATTGTCGACTTTTTGGTCAAATGATATATACAAGTTTTTTTTAATGTGAAAAGTTCGGTTTCTTTTCACATTAAAAAAACTTGTAGTGATCTCTGGCTGCTAAAGTGACAAAACTATCCTAACAGGTGCATCAGGGAAGGCAGAGCGACTGTCTCTTTTATAAATGCTAAAGTTGACGACAAACGATTCACAATGGTATCCACAATGGTAAATGGTCACAAAATGGATCAATGATCTTGATTTAAAGTCTTTTTATTCACTTTTTAAGATCCACCAGTCATCTTTATAAGTAATACGTTTGCGTAATAAGTACGGTAGGACGTCTTGTCGTACGACTCGTCGTAGCCCAGTTGGTTTAGCAACTGACTGTGGTTTCGGCGGTCAGGGGTTCGATTCCCGGCGCGGGCTCTCGAAAATTTCGATTCTGGGGTACTGGTCGTTCCCCCTCGCATAGTGCCTAAGCACCATGAGGGGGACGTAACGCCTGTAGTGCGGTTGACTACAGTTGATTGGAGACAAAATTAAATAATAAGAATGGTTGTGTTCGGGACAGCGCCGAATAAAAAGATGAGCACAATTCTCTTCAAATTACTATGGATCGTGACGGTTGGGAAGTTTATCCAGTTAAGCAATGTCTAGTTTTTTGCGAATCTGCTAGGTCAATTTTTATCACAAATGTCATACTCAATCAAATAATATATTAAAATATTATATTTGGATCTCGTCACTCGGTCCGGCCATTCCTTTTGTAAGCATCTTTATGTGTGACCTTTTCTGATTCTGAGCATTATCGAACAATCGAGATCGCGCCAGTAGAAGTCGCATATTAATGTTGAATTAAATTTATAAATAAAAATATGTTTTGTCAATCAGACAATAATGCAGTATATTCGGCCATCAGAACTTTCGCTTTCCAAAAAAATTAATGCTCTCCACCGATGTGATCACCGCCACGTCGCCAACTCTGCTGGACGAAGGTTGCTCTTCCGTATTCCGTATTGGCCTTTTCCGTTTGTTTTCTTTGCCCCGTTTCACACACACACACCATAGGATACACGTTTGTTGGTTCTTGCGTGTTTTTATTGGCAAACCACTCGAAAGTGTATTTGTAGCCGACAAAAACGGTGAGCGATCGTCTTTTTCGTTCTGCCGGCCGGCGTCTTGCTTTAATGGTGGTGGCGCTGCTGGCCATGGTAACATTAGGCGCCGGAGCGAGCCTGTCGTGTGCCGGGCGCGGATGTCATCCAACAGCAGCGTGCTGCAATGAGCGGGCGGCTATTTTTACGGTCCAACTGGCGTCGCCGAGCTCAACTATTTGGCCGAGAGAGAGAGATGATGATGATTGGAGCGACAAAAAAGCGGGACGTCGACGCACAAAAAGCTCCATCTGGTGTGCGCTCACGGCGACGGTTGTCATACCAACTGGGCGTGCATACCGCATACTGGAGACGATTATCACGGCTCGTCTAAAATATGTTCTATTCCGATTGGCACAACACACACTCGCGAATATCCATCCATCTTTCGTCTGGCATCTCACACTCTGTCGTCAGCACTCGCGTATTCTCTCGCCTGGTTGTTCTCCTTTCGTGATGGTCAACCGACCCTCCCCCCTCCCTCATCCCACACGCTTCGACTAGAGATACTTTTTCGGAACTAGTCCCGACTACTCCTATAGATTGGTATTTTTGTGCGGTTCATGGATTTGATCGATTGGATTATCGATTGGGACCACTCCAAATTCCCGGAGCCTTTTTTTGGTCGGCTACACGGAGACCCTGCGGGGGTTTCCTATATACTCTGTAGTGATCCGATTTCAATCGTTGCTAAAAGTCTTTCTTTTTTTTAATTCACCATACACCATACTTTACGATATAAAAAAAATCACACGTAGTTCCGATCAGAAGATATCAAAGTTGGCTAAAGTACCTGTGTTTTATATACTTGAAACACTGGAGATCCCACTTTTTACGGATAAGTGGTAATAATAAAATATAAAAAATAATAAAGAACATAAACGATAGTGAGCTTATATATAATACCAATGATTATAAATAATTCACTCGGAATGAAGGGGAATAATTACAAAATAACCGCCATTGAAACTCTCAATTTCATTGGTCGTTTATTTGGTGGCATCCAAACGTCAAGTAGCTTCACCGTGACCATTTTCTTTGAGTCACGACTTCGTTGCTGCCCCTTAATCAATGGCAATCACTGATCGCTCAAAGTTCAAATGGCTTCCATTCATCCGGGTTAGCGATTCCTCCCAGTGGGAAGTGAAGGGGAGAGATGTGGGACGCTCAATCGTTCTCAAACTATTAAAGAAATCACTGATCATGGATATCTTCTATGTAAACTAGAATGTCAAGTGCTCATTTGAAACCATTCAAATCTCGGCTCAAGTCCGTGCAACACACCAACATATTCAGTATACCGAGATCGTGGTGGCGTGCTCGGCTAAATACTTGGAATTGTGGGTCGTACCCATTTCAATTAAGAGGGTTATTACGGCTCGTTCGTTATACTTTGTCGAATTGTATGCTATAGCTCGACTTAACATTCCGAATTTAGAAAGATGAGCGAAGTACGTAGGAGAGAGAGAGCCCGGTTGTGTATCACGCAACTTGTCACTCGTGAGCCCTGTCGTCGTCACGCCGCACCGCCCTCCACAACCAATCATTTGCTTTTCGTCACAGCTTCGTTGCGTCCGTGACGGCGCCATACTGCGCGTTATATATATATACACACACACACGAGTATAAAGATATATATATATATACCCCTGGCGTGCAAAAACACACAACCAAAAAACAGTTACAACTCTTGTAACCGGCGACTCGACATGTTGATGTGGCTATGGGCTCAGCTGACGAAAGCGATTGTTGGCGGTGCTGCGAAGGACATCGCACACACTAAATTATGTTTCACTCGTCACCAGAAGAAGCGATCAAAAACTTTGTGACCGCCGCGCCATCTGTGACGTCAACTAGTTCCCTCTTCTCTCAATTCGAATCCTACGTAATATATAAGACCTGGCGACTGGATTTGTGACGTCAAGATGAGTCCAAATAATACCACGTGTGACGTCACACGGTTCCCTCTTCTCTCAAATCGATACCTATACGTAATATGTATAAGGCCTGGCGACTGGATTTGAGACGCACGGTAACCACACTACGTCACAGCCAATTACGGTTCTACCATCTCTCTGAGCTAACCTAGTATTTTATAAACCTTGCCCCTCGTCTTATAAACATAAGCACAATGAGTGGTATAGAAAATCCTGTAGTGCAGTGACTACATCGAATTCAGCAGTACAGTGCTGGGGCAGGTGTATAGGGTGCGTTCAACTTTTAGTACCATTTGGCCACGTGATCTTTGTTTCTCGAAGGCAGATAACAAAATATATAAATTAACTGATGGACTGCAATCAAGGTCGTCGATAAGCAAACTTGACTTCTGATCCTCAGAAGTAAAATTTGTTTATCGACGATCTTGTTGCCTACCCTCGATTGTAGTCAATCAGCCAATTTATATACGAGTATTTTGTTATTACTATCATCGGTTTCTACTCTGCTATTTTGGCTTTCAAAGTTGAAGTATGCTAACAATTAGGGGGTATGTCGGTAATGCGACCGACTGTGGCTCGACAGTCCCGGGTTCGATTCCCGGCGGGGGCTCTCGAAAATTTCGATCCCGGGGTACTGATCGTGCCCCCTCGCATAGTTTCTAAGCACCATGATGGGTACGTAACGCCTGTAGTGCGGTTGGCTACAGTTGAATGGAAATTTAAAAATAATAATAAAAGAAATCTATTTCGTCACCATACTCTCGGATGGTGCGCCTCTCTCTGCGCTACATACTCATGTCTTCCACCATGAATGGAGGCGAGAGACTCAGCCGTTCCATCGCGTTGGCTTCGCAAAAAGCGACGACAGAAAAATGCGCGACTTGCGAAGACAAATGTCGGCGACTGCTTTTTTCGTGTCCGCCAAATAGTTTTCGCCAGAATCGTTTTATTTTTCTGTTTGGCGAATGAAAACCGAACTCTCTCCCTCTCTCAGTGTGGAGAGGCGGTGTATGCAGCCTCAACACTGACTGGGTCAGAATTTCAGTGGATGGAATGATGGAGAGGGGGGAGGGGTCTCGTTCTCCCCCTTCTCGTCTCGTCCCCAATTCTATTTTCAGAGTTGACTCAGGACTAAAAATTGGGCTTAACCGGGATGACATGCACCCGTAAATATGCGATTGAACAGCGGTGGCACTAATGTCTTTGTTGGGGAGGAAGAAAGATTTTTTTTAAATGCGTCGCCATTTATTTCGGTGACGTAACGACGAATGATATATTATGCGCCGGGTAGAAACTGTGTTTTGGCGACGATCCATAAAATCCAGCCATATATATATCCTCCTGGCACCGGAGAGCGCGGTGAAATGGCGAATCGAACCCCCATTTGGAAAGTATGAAAGGATCCTTGTAGACACTCTCGGCTCCTTTGGTTTGTTGCCATAAAAACAGAAATGTAAACATACTGTCCCCTTCCACTGTAGCTTTACACCTTTCCATTTCTCTTTCAGGAATAGCAGAATCCCCATTCCACTCGGTGAAATTGGAAGTTCGCATTCTGTTATGTGCGCAGTTGATCTCAGTGTGATTTAGGATAGACGAAGGCCAAACCGGGATCGTGAATTTCAAAGTGTGGATTTGTATCTCTCTGCCGTCTCAACAGAGCGTGAACATAAACATTTACCTTAAATGAATCCCCTCCACATTGAAACCACATTTACAAGATCGATGATGTTACGTTTGGCTCCCCGTGGAACTGTCATTTTGTTTGGTGGCCTGACACGCAACGTGCCCGTGACCGGTTTTTAAAGAAGACGTTGGAGATTTTAAGCTCACATTTAGTACTCGAGTTAGTACAAAACAAAATCACATTTTCATGGAGCCAAACTGGTTTGTTATAGGTGACTGTAGATTACAATTTTTGCCCCTAGAGGCGTCTTTCACCAAATTCCCATGCACCTTATAGGAGCGCTGTAAACGTTTCAGAGCGATAGCACAAGCAAAAAGAAACAATCGATGGTTTCCGATCATTGCAACGATCCGATTGTTTCTCAGGAACGCCACCAGAGGGCATGAAAGTCTGTCGAATGCACCTTATTTGGTCAGTATGGGGCCTCCTTCCATCCAATCACCGAATACTTCATTGCTATGGCATCGCCTTCAGTTAATTTAACATGACATAATGCCTGCGTTGGCAATTCAATGATTTCTGTGGTCAACTGAATTGGTGCGACATCGAATAACGAGTAGGGCTTCCGTGAGTTGCGCCATCATCAAGGCCACGTAGAAAACCCACTCTTTTATTTCACGTACGGAGAAAACGGGAGCAAAAGGTGACGTCATTTGCAACACACAAAAAAGAGTGCCGAATTAATACCGCGGCCTGCGCGTTTCCGGAAGTGATTCGATAGAATGATCGATGACGGCTCGTTTTTAGTGCTGCCAGACACACGCGCAATTATCCATAACTCTTATTCGTAAATTTTACGAGCGCCATCGAATCTTTTTTATTACGCTAAATGTATAATGTAGCTCCACCCTATATAAGTCCCAGAACGGGATGTAGTTTAGGCCTTTTTTATTTTTGTCTGCCGTTCGTGTACAACGGCGGGGGCCAATGCGCTAATATATTCCTATTCGTGGAAGAAAAAAAATGAGTGTAGGAAGGATAAACGGCCACGGCAACCATGAATAGAAATCGAATATCTTGGAATCGTAAACCCACCCCCCGATCCTTCTATACTATCACGATTGAACTCCTTCGCGTGAATATTTCCGAAATAGATTATTGGTCGGGATACCTTTTTTTCGCGCCTTCACTCATTCTTTTCCGACCATGCGCATTTCATCTGGTATTGGATAGATGCCTTTTGTGAGCTTATCTGGGGGTGAGGGGGAAGGAAGAAAACGCGGCATTCTTGTATATCTGGAAACCGATTCCCATCAGCATCATCACCACCACCGCATGTGCTCCTGGCCACACCTAGCGGAATTCCAAGAATAGTCGCCAGGTTCTTACCCCCTTCTCTCCGTCTCCACTTCTGTTCTCGCCCCCCTCCTATCCACCCCCATTGTCAGGCGCTTTCCAGCTGGATCGGTTTTCGTATTTTTCAGCCTTGGTTCACGTTTAGCCTCGTTTTGGTGTTGTCGGTTTTCTCTTCTTTTTTGTCGCCATTTTCTAACCATGAAAAATGCATTTTTCCGAAGCCCCCCCGTCATACGATCCACTGTGCACACACACGACGACTAAGGTGGCAACACGGCATTGGGGGGTGCCAACATGGATTGAATTTCTTACGCGAACAACACTGTCGAAATCACTCGTCACATTTGAACGGCTTCGTGAGTGCACCCGTAACAGGCAACAAACAACATACAAATTGTTCGAATCGAGGTTAGGGTTCTCTTTTGCGTCGATTTCCTGTTTCCCCATCAGTGGAATCAATCTGGTCCGACTGTCACTCGTGATCGTAAAGGCGAGTTTTTTTTTTAGGGGGGGATGGCAAAACTGTGGGTTCACAATTACGTAACACCCGGGGGTTCGACAACTTGGGGTTGGATTCGTCAAAACCAGGCCAATGACACGTTAATTGGCCGCCATGATTTCTCTACTGTAGACATACGGGTGCGTTTGTCTTTCCATATTTTGGAGTTGGATCTAAAGGTTGTTGATTCCGTTTGTTGTTTTCTTTGTAAAGGCTGCGTGTCGTCACAGGGAAACATCCATTTGTTTATTTTGGGGTCAGAGTGTAGGATTCGTTGGCCAAGGAATAAATGTCTAGAGACAATCATTCTTGCAGCTGCAATCGAAGCACGATTCCAATTTTCGAATTTAAAATATCAAAATTAAATCATATGTCAGAATAAAACGCGATATCGTAAGCTCGAGGAAGTCACAGATGAGAATTAATCGTGAATCTATCGGTTCAACATCAGACCGAGGCAGATTGGAGCGCCGTAAAATAAAAAAGTATTCCGTAGTCCACAAGAGAGAAGGCCTAGAGATTGGAAGATTACAGCCTAGTCTAGACTGTGCCAATCTCACCCAATCCTCTTTTCTTCCCCGGTGTCTACATGTGTCCTCAGCCTTTTGCGTCTCTGTAATATGCGGTGGCCGGGGACTGAGGTCAGTCGAAGCGCGTCCTCCCTCCTTTTCCCGTCGTCAAAATGCGCGCGAGACGGACACGAAATTTAGTCCCGAACAATCATACCGTCCGGACCCGCTCTTTTGTCTCAAATCCCCCCGGCACCCGTCACGGCATCTATTGACTAGTTCTCCACCCCAAAAAAATAAAAAAGAATCGCTCCCGAAAACCGCGATCATCCATTATGCAAACGCCACCACTCGCCAGTAATTCGTTTTTGGCGACAGAATTTCTAGTTCCTCCCATTCTATGCAGCAACAAAAATAATTTCATCATTTCGGAATGACGAATCTCTCGTTTATGTGTGTGTGTCTGTGTTGGGGTTTTTCGAACGAGGAAATTCAGAACCCAACCGCGGTTAGCAGATACAGACTCGGCTGCCGCCAAATGGATCCCGCCAGAACGATGCTAACGGAGAAGGGTCGATTTGTTGTGCTGGTCATTTATCTGGACTAACGAATTTTCCAAATCTTTAAGTGGAATCTCGACTCGCTACATCCCCCTCAAATCACACATTTTAGTCTCTCCTAGAAGGGATAAGGAGTTTATAGGGGGCGACATTATGATGTGGTGACATCAACGACCTTTAAATTGTCAGTTTGTGGCATTATTCGCGAATAGAATGAAAAATTAGTTAAGTTAAATTTTTTTGGATCCGAGATTGACACTGCTGCTCATATCAGGTGGTGGGTTCGAGTCCCCGCAGATCCGTAGATGCCCTTCCGACAAAGTTGTACAATCTTTTTGGTTCTTCTCTAGCCAGAAGTCCGCGGCGTTGACAATGTAAAATCCAGACTTTTTTTCACGCACGCACCAAAAGTCCTCTGACCTTGCTGCTGTCACGGTTCATCGACGAACACAAGTCCACCTGGGATTCGAACCACGATTCGTCGTAGGAAGGTCAAGGGTCAAGGGGGTGAGGAGTGTCGAGGTTGTATCTCGAGAGGATGGGATGTTTATAAATGAGGAGATTGACAACTTACCACATGGAGTCGGTGTGTGTGGCGCTGCTGCTGCTGCTGGACTTAGCCGTGGCAGCCGTAAGAGCGTGCGGTCGGCCGGAAGTCGGTGGTGTCGAACGTGACCACCCTGCTGTCCGGTGACTGCTGGAGACGTTTAGGCGCTGTCGATGGGAAGCACTGCGACAGACACGGCGCTGCTGCTGCTGCTGGTGCGAACACGAGCACGACCATTGCTCGCCCGCGTCTCCTTCACAACTACTGGATCCTACGTCCGGGGGCGCGTCGAGCTGCGATCTCTCTCCGCCGCGCGCGTTTCTGCTTCTCTCGCTCTCGCTATCTACGAATGTGCTGTTACCCCGCTACCTACCACTGGCGGCAGCACCGGCGCGCGCGCCACCCGAAGCACATGCGCCCGACTCGTCTTTAATTGGTTGCCGCCGCTGCTGCTGCTCCCGGAGTTCCAATTCTACTATTGTACGCGATGGGATTCGGCGGGACGGAACAAGATGCTCTTCAATGTTGGAGATTCCCCGCTTCGACAAACGATTTTTCTCCTGATCCTTCCTCACTTAGTCGCAGCTTCGGTGTTCAGGAGTTGGTAACGTGCGTCGCTTCTGCATCACGTGGAATGTGGTCCGACTTTTTTTATTTTTATACAACGATGCGAGCGGATTACGAACACGAAAACGACATCTGGCGATGGTTGTTCGAATTACGCGTACTCTGTAGTCGCCGCCATCATCCAACGAATTGTTAGACCTAGACGCTGCTATACCCACAGGATAGGGGTCTGGAAAAAGTATGGCGGGCGTCGACCGAAATCGCAAGTTTTATACGTTGCTCACTAGGTGTCGGTGCCATCGTGCACGCAAATTAAACCTGCGCTTCTGTTGTCGTTGGTGAAGTGAGCAATGAATAGAAATATCCGTTTTCAGTGGTGGCTTCAGGATGAATAGAATCATATTATAGAATAGAATTATAGGGGTGTCGAGTGGCAGAGAGGTAGCGCGTTCGCCTCTTAGCCCGTGATCGCGGTTTCGATTCCGGCCGACACCTT
>JAQGBY010002258.1:0-24002 GCA_034698785.1 Mycogona germanica
CCGCGCCGGGAATCGAACCCGGGACCGCCGAACCGCAGTCCGTCATAAACCAACTGCGCCACGACGGGTCGTACTACAAGTCTACAAGTTACAAGTCTTCGATATTGTTAATCCCGTTGCAGCAGTTCAACTGTTTCTCGGTGCGCTCGTTCACATTGTTCGAGAAACAGTTGCAACAAAAAAAGCAAATGCAACGGGAAACGCCACAGTTGATCGAAACCAACCACTGACCACCAAACAGCCCGGACTTCAATCCAGTGGGGAGTTCTCCAGGAAAAGGTTTAGAAGATCGGCCGAAGATTACCAATATCGAAGACATGAAACAACGAAGTAAGAAAACTTGGATTGAACTCCACCAGCGTCAATCAAAGAATGGTTCGTTCGACTTCGGGCTTGTTCGTGTCAAGGCCACCGAAGAACATTTTGAGCACACTTTATAATTAATTTTTGTTCCTACACTAATGTTCTATATAAGTGCCAAATTTCATTTAAATCGAAGCATTTTTCACAAAGTTGTGATATTTCTTTAATAGGGGTGCTCTTTTTCCTGACTCACGGTGTATATATATTTTTTAAATCCTTCCATTTAGCTCACCTTTCCTGTGTCCACGATGTACTTGATATGTGGAATGGTGATTGACGTTTCGGCCACATTGGTGGCGATGACGCACAACCGACAGCCGGGCGGCGCTGGTTGAAACACGCGCGCTTGCCTCGCCGGCGGCAGCATGGAGTAGAGCGGCAGGACGTAGATGGGCTGCTCGTTCTTGCGAACCACGCCCAGACCCTTTTCCACCTCATCATCGTCGTCCTAGCAGTGACGACAAATATGTGAAATGAAAAAAAAAAAAGATTCCAGGTTGAGCAATAGGCTTGCAGCCTATATCTTACGACTACGCAATTGGTGACTAGCGAGCCGGTCGTGCCGACTCACCTCTTCGTTATTGGAAAGAAGATCGCCAATGTCCGATTCGTCGTCGATCTCTTGTAGACAGTCGTCCTCGACAATTGGATCGACGGAGTACCTGGAACGCAACGCAATTATAATATAATTAGGAAACTGATCAATATTTTTCTGGCGCTAGGTGTATCTCACAATCGATTCTTGTTTTAAGTCAGAGACGCGAGTTCTACTCACTTGCTGAGGTCGATGTTGGGCAGAGTATGTTCCGGAAGTGGTGGCGCCGCCGCCTTGTCATGCGCTTTCGTCTTAGTCGGCTGCGTGTGTTTCTTCCGCCGTTGTTTCACGATCTCCGGTTCATTCTCGTCGTTGTCCGGGTTCCCGGTTCTGTCGTCCGCCGCTCTGCCGCCTCTCCGTTTCCAGTCGTTTTGTCCGAAGGGAAAGGTGGCGGCCAGCTTGCGGCATAGGATGTTTACCTCTTGCTGGCCGGTCACGAACACAAGAATACCACCAGACGGAAGCTTGCGATGAATTTTGCAAATCTAGTTTGGCATAAAATGAAAATGTCTTCAATTTTCGATTATTATTTTTTTTAAAATATAAATCAATGTGCTAGGAACAAGCAATTTACCTTCTTGTAGGCCTCCAACACATAGTCGTCGGGTGTCCTTTTGT
Source organism: Mycogona germanica (assembly GCA_034698785.1). Taxonomy (NCBI): domain Eukaryota; kingdom Metazoa; phylum Arthropoda; class Diplopoda; order Chordeumatida; family Chordeumatidae; genus Mycogona; species Mycogona germanica. The sequence continues at coordinate 1,577 of JAQGBY010002258.1, forward strand.
TAAAATGAACTAACACCTCATGCTGCCTCCCGTCAACCTGAAAATCACAAAAACACAGATGGCGACAAGTGAGAAAGTGCAGCCAACAAATGATTAGGACATTTCAAGTCCCATCCCTAAAATATTGGAATTCGAATATGGAATTTTCTGAACTACTCGCATTGAAAATGGGAGGATCCGTTGGAAAGAGACGTCGGTTGGCGGTAAAATCTTCGACCCGCAACGTCGCAGACATGATGATCAACCTCAAGGGATTGTTGCGCTAAATAAATAAATAGTGGATAATAATAAATTTTAGATTGTTTATGAATTTCACCCACCAACTTCAAAACTTTAATAAAAAACGCATTCAAGTAACTTTTATTACCTTTATGCGCAGTGGTACGATGCGAGACAACAGTCCAATGAGAATGTCGGTGAAAACGCTGCGCTCGTGAGCTTCATCGATAATCACCACCGAATAACGAGTCAGTAGGAAATCCTGTCAAAAACAGAAAAATGGTCACTTTAGAACGCGTAGAATAATCGAATGAAAGATTGCGCTGGGAGTCAACCTACGTTCTGTATCTCCTTGAGTAAAACTCCATCGGTCATGAATTTGAGCTCAGTCTCGGCTGTCGTGTTGCCTTCGTAGCGGATCTGGTAGGAGACCTTTTGCGATCCGAGAGCCATCTCGTGGGCCACCCGCTGGGACATGGTGATGGCGGCAACCCTCCTCGGTTCCGTGATGGCGATTAGCTGATTGTTGCTGCCCAAATTGAGAAAATTATCGAATACACATTACATATTTTATTTAATGACTCCGATGTCTACCGTTTTAATACTGTCACAGAGGAAACATCGTCGTGCCACCCACGCGACCTTCTGTTTCCCCCAAACCGAAATTCGAACTCGGAACATCAACACAATCTGAGAGTATGGGCTTGATGGATATCATTTTAACCTAGAACCTGCGAACTGCAAACGTGAGGATACCTTGTGTAGCCAGCTTCGTAAAGAAACTGTGGCACCTGGGTGGTCTTTCCGGATCCGGTTGCACCGTAAATGATGACGATTGGATTGCCGTTGATCAGTTCCATGATGCCCTGCTCCTCCGAATATATTGGCAATTCCGTTCTCATGTCCTATTAGTTCATGATTAAACACAAAAAATAGAAGAAAATATTATATAAAGATATATAAACCCATATGTTTAAATGATACATAATTTCTGTTTAGCAGCATGCTTTTCCTACATCACATCATTTTTAATGCTAATTTTCAATAAAGAGCTTCGAATGCGCAATCAGCAAACCTGAACTTCTTTACTCCGTATGACTGGCCGAAACACCTGCGGCCTCGTCGCCAGTAAGGGATTGGGGGCTTCCAATGTGGTTTCCACTGTAGCCGTCGTCACAATCGGCTTTATCTCGGCCACCTCTGGCTCGGTCGGACTACCATCGCCTTTTCCATTGACTGCCGATTCTGTCTCCATTTTCATGTCATCCACATCGCCTTTCTTCTCGTTGATATTTCCCTGTGCAACTAGGTCGTCTGATTCAGATTCGGAGTCACTGCTACTAGACCCGTTATCGGATCCAACAGAAGGCGGACAAGTGACCTTCACCTTTTGTCGGTTGCATCCTCTGATGCTTTTGATTTTGCCCAGAGTCTGTGCGGTCTTCAGGATGTCAGAGGCGCCTTGACTGTTAAGACATAAAATTTGTAAAGTGCTATTTTATTAACAATCATTTCAATAACTAAATATTTCTGACTATGAATTTTGCTTATTGAATTGCGTGCCAATATAAATGCTGGCAATTTAGCTAGCTGAAATTTAATAAGCCGCACCTTCGTAATTAATAATTTTTCGACAACCTACATGAAAAATATCATCATTGGTAAACGTTTCATTACTACAAGACTACATCACGTACCGTTTCGTAAATTTCAACATCTTCATTTCTTTCTTAGTCGCCTTCTTTTGCATGTGGGCAGTGGACAGGTAAACGTCATCGTCTATCTCCTGTTTGGAGGCACCCACTTGAGAAAGGTCAGCCAGAATTTGTTCACGCTATGACGGAAGAAAATCATTAAAGGTAAAATAAATTGCTCGGATTCCTTCAAACCAAGTTGGCGTTAACAAATACGTTAATAAAGTGTTTCCCTACATCTCCTTTCTTGGCCTTCCTGGCCAGTATTTTCTCCAGTTGCTTTCGTTTCTTGCGCGAGAGGAGTTTGACCGGTTTCTGGTTCTTGATGTGCTTGATTGTCTTCCGTTTTTTCGACGGAAGCACCAGGGCGTTGCAATCGTCATAGTTCTCCGCGTGTTTGCTCTCCGGTATGTCGAGTTTGATCTGCCAATATTAATACATTTAGTCAAGGTTAGAAATTAGAACAAGTCTAGGCCTAGATTACTGTAAAAAAAAGTACATGTGATTCTTTTAGGTGCCGCACGACATGGGGGCAAATAATAATCGGTAGAAAATGCTTCAAAGTGGCAATGTGCGGCCTGACATGACAATGAAAGAAGGCTAATCAATATTTAAAAAGGAAGACGAAGTGATTCCAAAGGACGTCGCATGGGCTAAAGGAAACGCAACTGCCCCCAAGAAAATAAGGCATATGCGTCGTTCGTGGGAAGCATTACGATCATTGACTCCTCGGAATTCATCACTCTCTTTTCTAACCTTTTTCGTCAGTCGATCATCAATTTTCGTTTCCACCACTTGTCTCGCCTTCCAGTTGTATCTCTTACGTGCTTTATCCATATTTTGGTTAATAAATAATAATTAAAATTTACAAAATAGCAAAACTGGTCCAACGAAACACGTGCGCAATATTTTCATTTGCACAACGATCTGTGTTACGACCATTGTCGAATCGAATCGCGATTAATCGGAAATCAACGCCGTCTATCGACAAGAGGGGAAACTAAAAAGGGCAGAGCCGCCAGTGCCCAGAATTGCCGTTTTTCCACAAATGGGAAAACTACGAAGCGACCCTATCATAATACATACTGAATAAACCTAACCTTAAGGTTTATAAAATACTATTTTATAAACCTTGACCTAACCTAAGTAGTTCCCCCTTCAATTCGATAGACTGTAGTTCTGCGCTTCGTAGTTTCCCCTTTTGTCGATAGACGGCGTTAATTTCCGATTAATCGCCGAACGACAATGAATGTTGTGCAAACTAGGCTTCCCGAACTTGGTGAACGTTGGCACACCCCCACCCAACAAGATGGATGCCACCATTCAGCGAGATCGACGTGTTTTTTTTCTTCTGAATTTGTATTATTTGGCTTTCGTTTAGTTTTATCTTAGATAGGAAAATTTTAAATTTGAGGGCCTCATTTGAGAGAACAACCAGCATCAACATGGCATCCCTAGACGACGACGAGTTCTTTGACGACGACATGTCCAGCACCTACATAGAGTTTCCCAAAGAAGTCCAAGATGCCATCGATCAGGTGAGTTCAAGCGGGTTCGATTCCTAAGCACGCCTTTCTTCAGAATGGAAGTAAAGCCGTGGGACCCGGGGCTGTATGATGTCAGGTACACGTTAAAGATCCCTGCCTATGTAGCTTATACTAAGCCTGGGCTAGGCAAAATTACCGGTTTGCCTCCTGGGTGAGTTTTAGGGCGAACACGCTAGTGAACCTCTCCTTAACAAATAGATCAAAGAGGCGTGTTCAAAATTTTCGAAAAGATGTAGATGGAATGGCGCACTAATCGGTAGATGCCCGCTGTTCTGGATGCCCATATTCGAATATCGAAATGACTAGACACTCGTTGTTACAATTACAATACAATATATACCCACAAGCAGCCCCAGGTGGGGCCTATGGCGGGGGTCAAACGGAACAGGCTAGTAACAGTACTCCGGCAATGACATGACTGTCTGATCGTTTTTCCAGGTTCTGCCCAGCAGTGATCCTCTGGACCGACCCGATTTCGATGCCATCGACTATATCAACACTCTGTTTCCCACAGAACAGTCCCTATCCAATATCGACGAAGTGGTGAATCGAATGAAACTAAAAATAAGGTAACGGTTTTAATCTCAGAAATAATTAATTTTTTTTTAAATATTTGACACTGTTGGAGGAATGACACCTCCGAGGAAGCACTGGGTGGGACAGGTCACCAAGATTTGGTTGCGTATTGCTCTGGTGCTGAGCCGGTTGTCCAAGGCAGGGGTCACCGTCTGGCCGCTGACCCACACATGCGAGAACAACGACGCAGTTCTTGTCTTGCTCTCTTTCTCTCGCTAGTTTGCTCTCGTCGAGTTCGGATGTTTTGCTCTGTTGTTCCGTGTAGTCTTTCTTGCTTGGTTGACACCGCTTGTATAGCTTACTCCGGACATTAAAAAGTCGCGCTTTTATCATTGCAATTCCGTTTCTTCATTGATAGCTGTTAGCTTGAGTCGCGTCATTAAGTGTAATTTCGGTGTTTCCACCATCTTGGAGTATCTATTGCGCAGTTGGGTGTTCCACTCTCGGATTTCATCAGATATAAAGAAACCCAAAGTTTCTTTATACTGCATTTTAAGATGTCACTGGTTCATGGGACAATAATAATGTATTTCTTATTCACGTTTGCAGAAGTTTAGACGAAGAAATTCGATCAGTTGTTCGCGGCCAGACCAACGTGGGTCAGGATGGCCAGGAGGCCTTGTCCGAGGCCCAGCAAGCCATCCAGCTGTTGTTCTCACTCATCAAAGATATCAAAGATAAGGCTGAAAAATCTGAGCAAATGGTGAGTACGAGCAATATTTCTGTAGATTCTGATGGGTTCTCTTAATATTAGATTGGCATCGTTATTAAATTTCATGAGATATTTTATAAGGAGGTCCACCAGCGTTTCCTTCCCCACCCCAGGAGGCATTGCTATTAAATCGTTCTGTTTTTGTCTATCGTTTGCAGGTGAAGGACATCACGCGCGACATCAAGCAACTGGACCACGCCAAGCGCCACCTGACCACCTCCATCACCACTCTCAACAATTTATATATTTTGGTCGGCGGTGTTGACACACTGGAGTACGTAAAACAAAACATTTTCCTATACTAAATTCAATACCCTGGAGTTAGCTAATAATGTGACCTGGTGGTAGTAGTAGTGGAACGTTTCAGGAGAGTCGTAATCGGTTTTTTGTTACAAATTTGGTTATATCGTTTTCTTGGTTTCAAGAAGATTTATACAATTTATTAAATGCATTACCTACATGTTCCTGAAGTTAAAATAAATTAACCTGCCTGAAAATTATATTTTGTGTTACGAAAACTATCTGATTTAATTTGTATCTTGGGTTGATGCATTTGATATACTTAATTACGTCAGTGGATTTCTGTTTAAATTTGGCTGGTTCATTGGCAACACACTTTATTGAAAGTTGCATTTATATTTTTGTGCTGTAAAGGAGCCTGACCCGCAAACGTCAGTACAGCGAAATCTCGAATCTGCTTCATGGTGTGATTAACGTCGTGGATCACTTCCACACCCACATGTCCATTCCGCAGATTAAACAGCTGGCGGATGGGTAAGTGCTTCCGTTCTGTTGTGACTTATTTAAAAAAAATTAGTGTTGTGACCAAGCTCATTTTAATCTAATTGGTTAGCTTTCTTCTATTCTATCGGGGACAGCGTCAACTCCATCAAGAGTGAACTCGGCCAACAAATCACTGCCGACTTCCACGCAGCATTTACGGGGGCTTCTGCTAAGGTAAAAAGAGTTTAATTCGCATGAGCACAGCATTCTACATGGAAATAATATTTTTAAACATAATATTCAAAAGATGCCAAGGAATTACTGTAGAAAAATCCAGTAAATTCGTACCCCTGAATCAAATAAACGTCGGAAATAGAAACCACAAGCATCGCATAAGTCTGACTCGCCAACCAAAGCTGAGACGGGTCATAAATAATGTCAAATGTGTTTTAATGTAAAAGATATTTTCTTTCAATTTCGCTCTCAAGTTTATTTTTTGTTCAGCAGCACAAGGTCATGGTGCAATAAATACAACAGCAAATTATAGATCAATGGCGCGAAGATAACGGACCCTCACTTTGTTCACCAGTTAGTTTTTTTTCTGTTTAAATTGGTTTTTTTTTCACAGCACTTCTCTCCCAACCAGCAGTTGGCGGAAGCGTGTCTGGTGTTGGATATTCTCGATCCAAAAGTCAAGTGAGTTTATCTGAATGGGCTGAATATCTTTTTGCCAGTTTGATCACTAACATTCCCCTGTTGGCTCAATCTATTTTTTTTCTTGCATTTTCTAGGAAAGACCTGTTGCAGTGGTTCGTGAAACTTCAGTTGGAGGAATGCACGCATTTATTTCAGGAAAACCAAGAGGTTTGTCACAATAGTTTAATTTTTATTTGTTGTTTTTAATAATTGCCACCAGTTTTTTAAATCTTGTTTCTCTGCAAAAGAATGTCGTTAAGAAGAATTTCTCTCGAATTGTTAGCTTTTGAGGCAGTTTCAATCTTCTTGCGAATTTTGTTACTTTGCATGTTGCATTGACTTTCTATCTGGTGCCATAGTTTCTATATTTTTATTGGCAATAAGCGCGCAAGAGATAATGTACGAGTGTTTATACTAAAAAAATTTCAGCGCGTTTTAAATAATAATTACTGTGCATTTCTTTTGGCAGGCCGCCTGGCTTGACAAAATCGATCGACGGTATTCCTGGGTGAAGCGCCACCTGGTGGACTTTGAGGAGAAATTCGGACGACTGTTTCCGCCCAGCTGGGAGCTAAGCGAACGGATTGCCGTCGGTTTTTGCAACATCACTAGGTGAGACAATCGGCATTCGATCATCCCGTCTGTTTGCTGAGAGAAATATTTTTTACAACTTCAGTGGTTCTCCGTTTTTCGCCTAGAAATGAGCTGTCGCGAATTATGGCGCGTCGTGTGAACGAGATCGACGTGAAATTGTTGTTGTTTGCCATCCAGCGCACCACCTATTTCGAGAGTCTGCTGGCCAGGCGCTTTTCTGGCGTCACCATTGTCGGCGTGGATGGCTGTATTGTCAAGGTGCAGTTTCGAGTTTTGTTGTTGCTACAGGATCGCATCACATTTTGAAAACTTTCGGTGGAACTATGTCGATGAAACCGCGCTGTTTGGAAATCTGGAAATTTAGTTGATCTGAAAAACTGATTTGCTCAATTCAAACAAATCTACAAAATTAAAAATCAAGTTGTCTACTAGTTAGAGTGATGCGATGACAGCGCTAACTAACAATGTAATATTGTTACTCATGGATTTTTTTTAATGCGGTTAGCACGATCTGAAATCCCATTCTGGATCAATTGTTGATTAAGAACGATAAATTATGTCATTTGTATTCTGCATTAAGGCTATAGCGCCTGTCTCTACAAACCCTTTCGAAGAGCCAGAACCTCCGAATCCGTTTGAGGAGGAGGATGATCCGATCCAGGAGGCAGAGAAAGCCGCCGCTAATAGCAAGGTTTGTTCTCTGGTTTGCCAGCACGATAATCGATTTTTTTCTCGAATTTGATAGTTTCAAAGAATTTAAGAATCGCCTGTTTTAATCGATATTTTATTTACCAAACCTGATTCATTTTTCAGAATGCGCCGCCTGCCAAGCTTCCGCAATCGCCATTCCAAGGAATAATTTCCAAATGTTTTGAGGCGCACCTGAATATCTACATAGCGTCCCAAGACCGGAACCTTCACGATCTGATCGAGCGGTTCGTCCAGGACTTCAAGAAGGTTGTCGCCGTGCGCGCAGAGGCAGAAGGCTGCGTTGTCTTGCCCAGCTGCGCCGACTTATTCGTTTTCTACAAAAAGTGCATGGTTCAGTGCGCCCAGCTCAGCACCGGACAGCCCATGCTCGAGTTAACGGCTACCTTCCAGAAATATCTGCGCGAGTACGCCGTCCGCCTGCTGCAAAACAACCTGCCCAAGTGAGATAAGAACCAGTTATTTTCGTTTTTGGAATGGGGTGTTGGTGGATAACCGGATTGCTTTGTTACAATCGGGATCCCTACAAATGCTCAAATTTTGAACATTGCAAAATTTGAATTCGGTAGATTTGAAAGCGGTAGGATTTAAAATATAATAATATATGGTTAAATTTTTTAAATCTTAATTCAGAGTATGTATCACGAAAAACTGAATCATCTCATAATTATTTCGATAAAACTGTCTCCTTCAAAGATCTTAAACTGGAATCAAAGCATTTGCTTTATTGGAATTACTGCTTCGTAGCCCAGTCGGTTATTACTATAATAGTATGCAACTAGAAATTATACTAAAATAACAATGGAATGACCCTTCAAAGTAGCAAAGCAGTAGCTAATAAGTAGCAAATTTGTTGATCGAAGGTGTCGATTTCAGGGTCACCACTTCGACAGGGTTATCCTCGTTGACGTCGACCAGCGGTTTGATCCAGAATTTCCAGAACCTTTTGAAAGAGGGCGAGATGCCAAAGTTTACCACCGAAGAGCTGTGCCGTGTATGTAGCATCCTAACCACCGCCGAGTATTGTCTGGAAACGACGCAACAGGTACTGTCTGATTACGTGCCTCATCTCAATGTACGAAGGTTATCGTGATTTTACTTTCTTTTAGCTCCCGAATTAGTATTTTTTTCTAGACTATTTACTACCCATCACGTTTTTATAAGTGATTTTAATTGGGGATGTGCCTTGGTAATTTTGTATCTTTTCGAAACAACTATCCGATATAATTTCCAAAATGTTTAAATTCAAATAGCTTCTCATTTTCTTCTAAATAGCTCAAGGAGAAATTGAAGGAAAAGGTGGATCCTGCTCTGTCTGGTAAAATAGATTTGAGCTGTGAAGAGGATATTTTCAACAGGTAAAACAAGAAAAAAATAAAACTCAGTCATTAATTTTTTCTGAGGGCTCATATGTTCGTATTTGTTTCATTTGGGATTACTTTTCATTTTAAATCTCATTTCCCCAAAATAGCAATTTTCACTAAAGAAAATCTCGTTCCTTTTTTTTTAGTGTGATCGCCAATTGTATTCAACTTTTAGTCCAGGACCTGGAGTCTTCGTGTGAGCCGGCGTTATCGGCTATGAGCAAGGTAGGTTTAAGCGATCAAAATAATTTTTACGTTTCTAGTGTAGTGGATATGTTGGCTAAGATATTTTTCCGCTATTCGCTTTCGACAGATTCAGTGGCAAAGCATAGAATCGGTGGGAGACCAGAGCGGCTACATCACTGCTGTTAGTAATCACATCAGGCAGACTCTGCCAATGATTCGCGACAATTTGGCATCGTCTCGCAAATATTTCACCCAATTCTGCGTGAAATTTGCCAGGTAAGAATTGTACAATAAGTCAGACAACATTTTATTTATAACAGTTGATAAGAATACAAATCTATAAACTATTTTCCACAGTAATCACTGTTGATATAATTATTTTCATTTTGTTTCAATGTGGTTTTGTTCTGGCTTCGTTGTCCTATTAAGTGCAAAGTTTTATTTTGTGATACGCTTTTCAATTTTTTCACATTTTCTTCTAGTTGTTTTATTCCGAAATTTATCACACACATCTTCAAATGTAAGCCGATCAGTACCGTTGGAGCGGAACAAGTGAGATACTCTTTACTTATTTTGCTAGTTCAGTGAATTTGGGGATACTGTGTTCTTAACCAATTATGACGTCTTTATTTTAGCTGCTACTGGATACGCACATGCTGAAGACTGTCTTGTTGGATCTTCCATCCGTTGGTTCGCAAGTTATCAGGAAAGCGCCGGCTAGGTGAATAAATATGAGCCTCAAACCTGTCGTCTCGAATTGATATTGCTCTCAGGTCCGATGTTTGTCTGAACCGTGTCTTTTAAACTTTTGTCCAGTTACACCAAAATTGTCGTTAAGGGTATGGCCAGAGCGGAAATGATTCTGAAGGTACATTCGTCTTTTGTAAAGCTACAATCAATTTCCAGCGAAGGTCAACCGTTTGCCTAGTTGGAATGGAGATACAACTAGCTCATAATTGAATATATAATTATTTGCAGGTCGTTATGGCACCGTTGGAATCTACCCAGAGTTTCGTCGACAACTACGTCAAATTTTTGCCCGAATCTGATATGGCAGAATTTCAGAGGGTGCTGGAAATGAAGGTCATTTTTGAGTTGTAAATGCTGTCTATTGGTCCATTGGTCGTGGCTGGTGGCATGAAATTCGGCTGATCCGCAGTGCAGCTGGAGTCTAGAGGCAGATCACTTTGAACTGGGTTGTTGATTCAGAATCAGTGACACATGTTTTGCAAGACTGTCTGCGACCTACCATGCCCTATTTCAAATTTTCGAGGTATTTTATTTATTACTTGTTTTTTCGTTTTGCGCTGCAGGGTCTGAAGCGTAACGACCAGAACGCCATGATCGATCTGTTTCGCAGCCGAATGAGTCACGCACAGGGACCAGCTGCTGGCGACGGAAGTGGCCAGCAGCATCAGCAACTGCAGCGCAACCAGACCCATGTCAGTCCAGAACACGAGTCGAGCCGGATGAAGAAACTGGAGAAGCTCATCAAAAAGCGATTGTAGCGATACCTGTGCGCTGAATATGGTTGCGTTTGTATTTGCGTCGTGCGCTGAGTTTCGCTATTGTCGCCGAGAGGACATTCCACGAAAATCAGCAGGGTTAATTCTCTGGTAGCCCGCCCTGCTCTCTGAAATTATTCCGTAACTCTCAAGTATTCCAGAGGTGGCCTGCCTTTCCCGTTAGCCTCTATTCGCTGAAACAGTTGTCATTCTGGTCAGCGTTACATTACTAGATTATAACGTGCAGAAGTATCTAGATCAAAACCATCAAATTCAAGTACTATACTTGATATGTGTAGTTTTTTTACGACCTGGATGTGCACATTGGGGTCTCTATGTTCTAAAGAGTATTTCAGGTATTTGTTCGTGACAATTGACATTGATTGGGCCGCCTGACTGCTGGAATGTTGAATATATCTTTTATTTATTTGGTAACACGGAATTACATGAATGGTAATAAACATGACCATATTTGTATGAATATTATATTATCAAAGAGTGTTTGTTTTAAATAAATTTGTTTAATCTTTGTTTTTGCTCTAATTCAGTTCCCGTCATTGTGATTGTGAGCTGTGAACGTTGTTGATGCACTTACTCGTTAATATCACTCCAGAGAAAGGGAAACCCGCAGCGCTGAGCAATAATAATTGAAGTGAAGCAATCGACATAAAAATAAATATAAAAATAATAAGAATGTGACGTCTTGAATATATAACAGCAAGTTGTGCCCGGGACAGCGCTGGAGAAAAGACGAACAGAGTCTGCGACAAACTCTTCAAATAAAATAATAGCATATATTATTCTTTGAACCACTGCAACTGACGAAAACAACAAGAACGATGACGATTTACATTTACCGAGTAATCCCACATCCTCATCTCCCGAGAAAAATGTTGGAGGTATTACGCCTCCGAGTGAGCGCTGGTGTTCGGTGGCTCCAAAGGTCAGAAGCCACCAAGCATTGGGTGCACCAGGGTTGTCTCGAGGTGATGACTCTGGCGCTGAGCTGGTTGCCCCAGGAGGGAGTCGCCAGCTGAACCCCATACGCACAAGCATATGCAAATGCGTGTACGTGTGCGGTGACGCACATTCCCGGCATTCGAAAATGTTCTCGAACGTCTGGAGGTGTACGTCACTGCTACCACTTGCTCACTGAGATGGCACAGTGTATGCTGTTGGATGCCAGGCTGGCCATGTGTTTCTGGTGCTGTTGGATGCCAGGCTGCCCATGTGTTTCTCGGGTGAGGCTGTCATGACTGCCACCTACCTCCTTTGTGTACAATTTTGGCGCACCAAATGAATACTGACTGCGTTTATACGTATACACATTTGATTTAGAACGCAGGTATTTTTTTAAAAATGCACTTCGCGCAGATTTGCTTCTGATATAGTATCTCAAGAACTTCTGTTTCAGGAAATTAGCGCACTCAATTTTTGTACACAAAAGTTATGAAGTTATTTTTATTGCAATTTTCATAACTTGTGCTATGTGCAATTTCACTTATCCATTTAATTATTTTTCATTTGTATACAATTTCGGCCCATCATATAAACGAGTCGCTGCCACTCACGAGAAAGACACCTTCGAGAATGGTCACTCACAAGAAATTTGCCTTTGTTGAAGCTGAGGATTTACTCCCCACTGCAACTGCACAATAAACCTAACCTAACTCACCTTTCCGCACTAAACTCACAGAAAAACATGTAGTGTGGCGGCGCCGCTTTTACTTGATCTTCTTTGCGAGCTAGTCAATAGGTGTCTGGGGGTGTCCTCACGTTTCATTATTTATCAGCTCATACGGCTTAAATAAATAGCAAGTTGGACAATACGTGATGTACGTTGCAACATCAGGTAGACGTGTCTTGGCGGCGTATCACGTGATTAGGTCAAAAATCACATTTTATTTTGTTTATTAGGCACAAAAAAATTCACTTTCAGTATCGGCCCTCAAGCGGCTGAATGGGGATCACCATTTTGAAAGCACATGCGAAACATCCGCCTTAGCAGATTTGTGACTTTTCGTGTGACATATTTGTGCCTGATTAACAAAAATTGCGATTATTTGATCTAGTCACGTGACAAACCGCCTTGCCATCAGTACACGTCCACCAGAGGTCGTAACTTTCAACTGGAAGTTTCGGGTACAAATGTTACCACGCGTGGTACGGCTTTGCTGCCTTGTTAGTTCAGGTGTTGCGAGCACACACATCGCCGGGATAAATACGCTCATTAAACATGAATACATTTTATATATAAATAATTCTCTATATTTTATATATAAGTCTTAATCGTTCATATTAGGATAGTTCATAAACAAACATATATACCGTGGATTACTGAATTCGGTCATTCGGTGAGCACCTCGTGGCTTAACATTACAAAAAGAAGACGCCTATCTTTTGAATAGCTGCTTCTAGGTCTTGGTCAACGCAAGGTAAAACGCGAAATCTGTCGCAATATTACTAAGGATTTGAAACATTTCCCTAAACCACGAACCTTCAATTTTCGTTCTTTTTTTTAAACTGCAGCAATGAGAATATCACCAAAGAGAGGGCTTATTTTGTTTGTGCAAATTATGTCCGTGATTTTATTACTTATGTTGCTCAACATATTTTTCGTGAAGAAGTACGAGTTGGAGAGTCGTAAGTCCTGAATATGCTTTCTCTTCTCATTTTCTAATTAAACTGCCCTCCCATGAACTGTCCTATCCAATGAAAATCCCAGAATTACATAATCTTATCCAAAAATATATTGCAATATGTGGTGACGCCAGTGTCTATTTTGAGATTTTAGTACAATAATTGTAGTTTTTAGCTTGTTGGATTGATGATGACACAATCCAATAAACTAGCGACGAAGTCGAATCAATAATCCTAAATATCCTGGTTCCACCATCGCGTTCCAATAAACACAGTTATAATTATTGGAATTGGAGGATTCGGGACAGCACCGAATGAAAAGACGAACCGATTGGCGTGTTCGCTTTTATATTAATATTTGACTATTATTTAATAAGAACTGGTACTTGCAAAAAATGCAGTTTTGAAGAGACCGGGAGTCGAACCACGGATCCCAGGACTGCCGGTCCAGTGCTTAACAACTTTTGCAATCGACCGGCAGTCCAGGGATCCGTGGTTCAACTCCCGGTGTCTTCGAAACTCTGTATTTTTCGCAATTACTAGTTCAAATTAAATAATAGTAAAATCTTGTATTATAAAACAGGACCTCATGTTTTTCTGTTCGGAGGCTAACTCCGGAACGGCTTAATGAAATTCAATAAAATTTTACCTCCTGATAATACATCACCATAATTCGCTAGCGTCTCATTTTCAAATCTCGATTTTAAATATATCACAATAAAATAACTTATCTGTACACGGATTAATTAATTTAGAACCACGTGGATATTAGGGCTAAAAAACAAAGGAGTGCCTAGTGCACTTTAGCGCCACTGGAGCGCCACTTGGACCTCCAACCCTTAGTTAACTAACCAGATGTTGTTCGATGACGATTTCACCTCTCTTTTTTTTCCCCTTTCCCCCTTTCCCTGTGTCTAAGTTTACTTTACATTTTGGCTTTCTTTTGTAATTTCGCAGTCTTCTGATTTGATCGCACAACCACTGCATGCGGTCAATTCCGAGGTGCTCTAGTTTTATTTCCAAAAAATTTCATTTTTATCATCCTATATATAACGACAGTTGATGATCGCAAGTGGTGTTGCGTGAAACCGGTACTGTCTACCATGGGTAATTATAAATCGTAATTTTCCACGGGAGATGTGAATGTGGAAAATTTGTTGATGTAAATTGTTATCGTCTTATCTGTAGTGTCAGTTCCCACGGTTTTCTAGTTTAATTTTTTCATTTTCGAAGAGTTTCGCCCACTCTAATCGCCATTTTGGTTTTGCGTCCAGCATTCCGCTCATCCCTAGTTTGTCTTAGTGTTTTATTCTTTTTCTTTCATCTTCTATACTTTTTTCTAACAGCGCAGCATCTTTCAGAGCAGACTGAGCATCCGATGTGCCCGTACAGCAGTAACTCGTATGGTATCTACTTTGTGGAAACCAAATTCAATGATGGTATCAGTCTGCGCGCGGCCTGTGTGGTGGAAGCTGCGGCCATCAAACATCCGGCTCGTGAAATAATCCTGATGCACACCAGGAAACTTGATACTCTCAACGAACACACAGCCGCCCTGCTGGTCAAACATTTTAACGTGCGTTTGGCCAATGTTGATTTCAGTGACCTTTTTCGAGGAACTCCATTGCAGGTTTTTAGATATACTCATTTTTTTAGATATAGTAACATTAATTCAAAAAAAAATTACAAACATTAAAAAAATTATTTTCTGCCTTTTTGTCTGATCGGGACAGAGGTGGCACAAAGAGAACAGAATTGGCAACAGCCCACACCAGATCGTGCACATGAGTGATGCAATCCGCCTGGCTGTGATCTACCGTTGCGGAGGCATCTACCTGGACACGGATTCACTTGCAGTTCGCTCACTGAGTGGCCTTAGAAATGCTATCGGCTACTCGAGTGCTGAGCGCAATGGAGGCGAGCTCAACAGTGCAATTCTCATCTTTGACAAGCACCACCCCTACCTCTATGACTGCATGACCTTCTTTGCTGATCACTACCAGCCTGACCAATACAAGGGCAATGGACCCAATCTGGTGTCCCATGTGATGCGGCGCTACTGCGGACGCTTTGACCTGGGCAATGCCGTCGATAGGCCACACACCTGCCGTGATGTGACCATCATGGCTGAGTCGGCCTTTTATTCGTTTCCTTTTCAGGAGTGGCAGCTGCTGTTCCGTAGCAAGTCGGTCAACAAGTATGATGTGGATGGAGCAATTGTGTTGCATCTGGTTGGTAAGAGGACCTCCAATGTCACTGCCAAACCTGGAACAGGAACCTGGCTTGAAGATCTGGCTCGCAAACACTGTCCTATGGCATACAAGACAATGGTGAAATTGGGAAGTGTTTAAATAAATCAAATCTAAAAAGGGAAACATTTGACTCCGAGTCGATCATTGGTGACGCTCAGCTCTCTTCTATTGCTATTCATCCACATGAAGATATCATCAAACACTATCGACATGCAATCAAACCTACGTTTGAGTCCAGCAATATTATCTATTTTTATCTATTTATATGCTGAGCACCAGAGGATGCAATTCACTACAATAATACAAGCGGGTCAAGGACGGGAATAACCCATGAACATATAACGTTTGAACATAACGCATGCGCAGATGACGTAATTTGATGTTGAGAATCAAATTTGAAAGACCAAAATGCAACTGCTGCACAAAAAATGTCAATGTGTGTGTTCCGGCGAATCTTTCAAAGGAACAACCGAAATGTGTTGGGCGTGTTGTGCGGTTGACTCGAATGATGATAGTTTAATTGAGGTATCGGCCGAACACAGCTTGAGTTTATTAACAAAACATAAATGTAACCGAAAAATCTCTGGCGAATTTTCAAAAATTTTCACCCAGCAAATTACACGTGTTTTGTGGGTGTTGCACACAGCAATTTTGCACGCAGTCTTGGTGAAAATGTTTTTGGGAATGCACTGGTCGCGTTAAATGAAAATGTTTTCTATGAGGTGTTGCTCCATTAAAATATCTCTGTTGGTTAAACGTGACCGGAGAAGTTTAATGGGGGCTTACATTGAATTTTACATTCATTTTATTGATTTAGCGATACCCACATCTCAGTGACACTGTTTTCAATTAATTATGATTTAAAAAAATAAAAATCGTATTTTGCAAACCAAAAGTTGTGGACTCTTGACATTTGACCATTTAGAAGGTGGGAAATAAAGCTGCAAAATGGAGCCAGGTTGGATTATAAAATATAATTTCTGGCAGCACAGCTCCGGCATCAATCCAACAATGGAGAGTGGGTGCAGGAATTGTGACTCAAGCATGATGTGCTGAAAGGAGAGGATATCCAGAAGCTGATCGAGAAGCTCCCTGGTGGAGACCCCCTTCTTCCAGCACTGCATGCCAGAGACTGCTGACTGCTGCCCATCCAGCAATGCCGGATTGAGCCTAGAGCTGTGCCAGCTGTGACCAGCTTTGTTTGAAGCCTACCTGCACTCCACAAGAGTTAAGGGAAAGGGTAAATCAATTACTGTAGTCAGTACATCAAAGTTATAGGAGATGGTGTTTGCGATTTTTTTTTAGTGACAATTAGAATCAGTTCAGAAAATTTCATTCGCGGCAACGTTTTAAAGAAAAGAGTACCGCAGGGCAGGCTTCCTAAATCTGCCACTAGATGTCGCTGGCGAAACTACGAAAGAACGAACGTGATGTAGTGCAGGGAAGCAATCGGGGGGTGCTTCTTCACAACCGCAAACTGTTTCCGGATGGCCCTTGAGATTCGGACAAATGTGCCATTGCGATGTGAAATTTTCGAGCGAATTTGAGATGGACAAATTGACATTCTAATACTCCGTATTGTGCAGAGTCACTAGCCATATCATGGACTCGCCGATTTCGCTTTATGTCTAAATGCACCCTGCTCGAGCAGCTTCGATTAAATATGAGTTCTTTCTAGCCTGTCACATTTGAGAGGTCGTGCTCATGGGTTCAATTCCTGGCCGAGGCTTCTGGAATGTTTCGGATGAGAGAAATTCCTCCGAACGTCTTCCTTGGGATTTCGAGTGTCAAGCAGGGTTTGACGTTACTACCGTGGACTCTCGTCCACGTTATGACGAGAAAAAGAGGGCTCGAACCGACCCTGTGTGGTTCAGGTTCAGGAACATAATCGCATATTGGAACATTTCGCATATTGAGGCTCGATTAGTTCTTCTGAAATGAAAAGTAGACTAGCTACGGGAGCCATAACCAACCCATTAGATATTTATTTAAAAATGCAGATTTTGCTTTCTCTTTATTATTATTATTATTATTATTATTATTATTATTATCGCTTTAAGTTATTTTTTAATTTTTATTTTGGAGGGTCCTATGACGTACAGGACAATGTTGAAATTAGGAAAAATGTAATGGAATCAATTTTAAACAAGAATGTTATTCTTTTTTTTAAGCTCAGAAGACTGAGAGTTAAGCAATAGAGATTGATTCACATCAATCATCGCTGGAATGAAGAATGAATTTGAAGCAACCGAAACCAAACAGAATGTCTAAATCTAATACAGATGCTTGAACATGACGAGTTCAGCTAGGCCAATCTCATCAATAGAATGGCAATATGCGCGAAATTATCGGAAGTAGACGGTTCCTTGTTTTGTTTATATTATTTTGTATTATTTATTATTATTATATTGTTTTGTTTATAATTCAGATCGTGGTTAAATAGTCATGTGTTAAAATGTTTTTGATAGTTCAAAATCGCCATTTTTTTGGGCTCTGCAAGGTTGTTCCACTGTCGACACACTCTGGGAAAATCGGAGTTTAAATAAGAATCGGATGTACATTGAAACTCTGTAACCATGTAAGAGTGGCCGTTTCTTATATTTCTCCGAGTTTTTAAAAATATTACAAAATACTTTCGTTGCCATGACAAGGATAGCTGAGCGAAAAGTGCTATTTCTCTAATTTCAAATAATTTTGCTGGACATGTCTCATGTTGAGAAATTGGAGGAAGGGACGTAGATCTACGAAATAATTTTTAAGATTGAGTTGAAATCAAAATGTAAAGGAAGGAATGAAGCGAGTGAGAATATGCAGGTATCGGACCTCGTGTTTTCGAATGCAATGGAATACTTGGAATTTTGTTTGAATCATAAAATCGTTTATGCCTTGGACTACTTGCCATAACTAGTTGCTTGTTAATTGTTTTACATGTCACTATATATTTTTTTGTTTTGTTGGTTTTGAAATCTCAAATGGCTTGGAGCATCCAATCTAATTTAAGTGGATAATATCTTATTTATCCATTGACACAAGTACGTGTATTCGACAAATGTTTGAATGGTGCTTTGAAAAATATTTTTGTTTCAAACAGTTGGACGGTTCATAAAGTTTAACAATCCAACGTTATAATGTACTAATCGCTATAGGGTTCAGCAGATGTCAATGCTTGCAAAAGTTTCCAGTGCAATTTATATTTTCAGTTTTGCTTCAAAATTAGAATATACAGGTGCAGTGTTAAATTGATTATGAATTTCGTATATCCCAATTTTTTTTAGTATACCAGCGATGCTTGTTGGTACATCATGAAAACGTATTTCAATTTTTTACTAATCAACACACTACTAGTCAATACTAGTTTTTACTAGTCAATCGCACTATTGGTGCTTAGGCAATATGCGAAGGGCACGTCCAGTACTCCTGAATCGAAATTTTCGAGAACCCGCGCCGGGGATCGAACCCGGGACCGTTTTTGCGCAAGCAAAAGAAATCATTTTTAGAACATTTCTTGCAAATTCATTGAAAATTCGTCGAATAATAAGAACAATATGAATAAACAGTTCATCAAACTGTTTATTTTTTTTTAGCAATGCGTATATTTTAAGCCCATTATTTTATTCGTAGTTTCTCGTGAGTTAGTTTGCCCAATAAGATTACTTTCGGGTTTGTGGGTATGATTCGGAAAATAGATATGAAATGATTCGAAAAATAGATATCTTATAGTGGAAAACGTAGCCCTAGTAGTACGTGGACGCATATGGGATGTTCTTCCTCCAAGAACGAGTTTATGTGATAAAAAAAAACAAAAAAAGAGAATAAGTTGCTACGAACGAAGATCATCGATCAACGAAGCCATCGAATCCAGCAGACGTGGTATTAATGAATTTGATCAAACGTCACTAACGCGTCAGTGAAAAAGTGGCGCGCGCGACTTGTGTTAAAACAGGAAGATCGGCCACAATCACACTCCTTACAACAACAAATTTCAAAAAGATTGTAAATTCCATCATCAGATTTCTGTTTACCGAATAGCCAACCCAACAATATCTGTCATCTGAAATGTTTCCTGAAAGTGTATGAAACGCGCAACCAACAGATGACGGCAATATTTCGCGTCTGGAGCAAACAAAAGTGGCGAATTCGAGCCTGTGCTAAGGGGAAAAAATATTTCGAACAAAAAATGAAATATCCAAAATACTCTACTGAAAAAAAATTCTGGCGATTCAATACTCTGTATATAGTCATGGCATGTTTGGAGCACCCTGTAGAACTTGTCTGGAACATGCTGGCAAAAACAACATGAACACCTGTGACGATCGAGATCGAACAAACACGGTTACCACAAATTGCCATTTCGTTTTATTCTACTCACATTTGCGGTTCAGCTTCATCATTCGTTACATGTTCGCTCTCTCTATTCTCTAACTCTCTTTACCTAACTTTACTTATTCATCAAACAAATTATTTTGGCATTTGAACAAGGTAAGTCTGGAAGCACATCGTACGACTCGTAGAGCAGTTGGTTTAGGGATTGGTTGTGGTTGGGCGGTTAATTAAAAAAAAATTCTGACAGACAAATCTTAACCGTCAGTTTGTTTTTAAGATAGAGTTTCAACTGTGGACGATGTTAGCAGAATTGTATAAAATAAAATAAGAATAAACAGAAATATTGTGGACGAAATTATACAAAAAAGGAAAAGTTCATGACAGAATTTTTTTAATGATTTCTGTCATCCCTTTTGTCATAATTTTTAACCGCGCATTTCATCATTTGGTAGCTTAACGCTTGGTTATGAATGTTGCCGCTAGTGACGCTTCAGTCGCGCCGACTCAATTCTTCTCAGGCAGTCGATCTACTGTCGTGAAAAAAAATCACCCCTCAGACGAAATCTTTGAAACATTTCCCACGACTTGCTTCAATCACTTTCGGTTGTTCACAAAGTGAAGTCGAAGCTAGTTTTCATATATTGGCCCCACTCGGTTGGATTGCGGTTACCTTGAACGTTTGAAGTTAGCGCTGCCAGCAGCTTGACGATCGCAGCTGCAATTAAAAGAATAAATCGCACCTGGATTCAGACTCTCTTTGGAAATTGGAACTCATGGCACATATCACTCGCGCAGAAGGTCTAGTGTAGATACTCTGTAAGTGTTATTCGTTAACATCAATGGGTCCGGTTGCAAACGTAGTACTGTACCGAGCGAAGGTTTCTTCGGTTGTTATCATCTTTTAACAAGAACTAGGGCCATACCTGGCGCTGAGACAGATGAACTACGGTTTCGGTGAGCACCTGACTATACTGGTCAAGACTTCATAGGATCATTATATATTTTTGAAAACATGATTCATAGGATCATGTTTTCAAGCATTTTCAACATGTATAAGAATGGTGTTAGCTAACTCGAATCGCCGTAGCGTAGTTGGTTAAGCGACGGACTGTGGTTCGGCGGTCCCGGGTTCGATTCCCGACGCGGGCTCTCGATTATTCGATCCCGGGATACTGATGAAAATTTGTCTGAGCACTGAGAGGGGTACAGAAACTCCTGTTGAGATATATACTTCCGTGAATTAAAAAAAATAATCATAATAAAAATAATGGTGTTATTTTCTTTCTATCTCCAGGACACAACTTTTTTTGAACGGCAACAATGAGAATGGCATCAAAGAAATGGTTTGGTTTGGCCGTGCAGACCGTGTCCGTGGTTTTATCACTCATCTTGCTGAACATGTTTTTTGTAAAGAAGTACGAGCTGCCTTATTATATGGAGAGTCGTAGTAAGTCACGTAATGACCTAACTCATTGACTAATTAAACTGTCCTCCACTGATCCAATGAAAAACTCAGAATTAAATGATCTTCTGTTTGTGAGAAAAAAACAGCAAAGCGAATCAGTTGAGAAAATATTAAAGATCGCGACAGGACCAGTTTCCTAAATTCGCAACTAGATGTCGCAAGCAGAACTTCATCATAAAAGAACAAACACGGGACAGAGCCGTGGAAAATCGACAACGAGCTGGCGAGGCTCCATGAATAAAAATATATAATAAACTGTGCTTTGTGAAACGTATGTTGTAAGACATCACCCTTTACCTTCGTTATAACCAAAATAATTAGAAAAAATGAACGCACTCATTCCAGAACACGTAAAATTCTTAAGCACATTTAAGAGGAGCGTATTTCCATTCAATAACAAACAAAACTTTTTTGCACGGGGCACTTGGCTAGTGCCTGTAAAACTAGGTCTTCTAGCCAATGTTGAGGCTCGATTAACCGTAAAACTTATAGATTTCTACAGTAATTTAAAATGACGATAAATTATTTTTTAATTTGGTAGATGGAGGTTTTGCACACTCGCAACACCTTCCAGAACTGATCTGCCCATACAGCAGTAGCTCATACGGTATCTACTTGGTGGAAACCAAATTCGATGACGGTGTCAGTCTGCGCGGGGCCTGCATAGTAGAGGCGGCGGCCATCAAACATCCGGCTCGTCAAATCTTCGTGATGCACACCAAGAAAATTGTCACTCTCAACGAGCAAACGGCCGCCCTGCTGGTCAAGCATCTCAATGTGCGTTTGGTCAATGTCGACTATAATGACCTATTTCGAGGAACACCATTGCAGGTTACTATACTTTTTAGAATAATAAAATGCAACAGCACTAACAACTTCTATGACTTAATTCTTTTGGGCTGAAGGCAATATATGAAAATAAATTTTATCTTATACTAGCTGACCCGGGCCACGCCTTGCTGTGGTTGCGCATTGCTGCGATTCGATAGGATGCATTCATTTGCATCCCGCTTTCCCGCTTTCCCGTGCTTTCCCACGACGCATGCAAATTTACTGTGAGGGGAGGGGGGTTCAACACGGGTGTTGCGTTACGCAGAACCCATATTCATATTCCCGAAGTTAAGAACTGCGGACTGAAACTGCTAAACATTTATTTTTCATGGGCGCAGCCATCTTGACGGCTACTGACGTCTTAAAAAATCGAGTAGAGAATTTCGCAGGT
>JAQGBY010002259.1:0-24000 GCA_034698785.1 Mycogona germanica
GTTGCGATACTATCGCATCATTACATTATATCGATTACAATTACAATGGTACGTTAGGCAGCAGTGTACTTTCAACAGTTTGAAATAATGACTCAGGCACACCAGCATGCTGGTACCAATGTTATTAATTTGAAAAAAATAAAATACGAACTAGATAGTGATGTTATAAGGAAATCTAGTCGAATAATGCCCAATAGTAAGACACTTTTTATTGTACGACTCGTCGTAGCCCAGTTGGTCTAGCAACTGACTGTGGCTCGGCGGTCCTGAGTTCGATTCCCGGTGTGGGCTCTCGAAAAAAAGTTTCAATACTGGGGTTTCCCTCGCATAGTGCCTAAGCACCATGAGTAGACGTAACACCTGTAGTGGGGTTGACTACAGTTGATAAAAAAAAAATCCATCAGGAACAGGGATCAAAAATAAAACACGAGCTTTTTCAACCTGTGACTAGTGACGTTAAATGATAGATTCGTATACGCTTGTGTATTATTTTTGCTCCCAGTACCTGATGGAATAAGTGTATTTTACTATCGGACATTATTCGACTAGATTTCCTTATAACATCACTATCTAGTTCGTATTTTTTAAAATTATATATCACTATCACGGCGTGTCCTGGCACCTTATTTAGTTATCAATATGGATGCAAAGTGCAAAATAAATTGAATAATTCCGAACGGACTGTGATTCCAGATAAGCGATGGATTGAGGACTTTTGTGGAAAGTGTTCTTGATTTTTAAATTCACTCTCTGGAAACTATGAGGGCTCATATCTTTAAAACAATATTGATGATCCAAAAAAACCGCCATAATGTAGGAAAGCATCTCTTCAGTTCCAATGTTTGCCACACGATGGCGCTGTAGAGCCGCCGAACGTAGCGGTCGCTCTACTATCGTTCACATGGTCACACAGTGACAAGGACCACTAACCTTATACGGGCATCGTGGATCGCGACGACATCTGGCGGCGATGGCGGCATTATTGTTCAGGTGTAACGCTATGTGGGTAGCAGGCGCGTTCAACAATTGTTGCCAGTTAGTTTGCCGGCGCTCGCATTCCACCACGGACACTACATTCCACACCAACAGCGAAACAATACTCCAGGTAAATTTCATGGACATCGTTTTGCTAAAACTTGTTTGTCCGGTTCACTCTTTTGTTGCCTAGTCAGAAACCGGGACTAGGCTCGCGTCAACTTCCGCAATGTGCGCGCCTTGTGGGAGGACGTACAGGTCAGGTACATTCACTATTTTTTTAAAAACTTAATGCGTGTTTGAATGATGGCTGAGCAGATTCGAACTTCACCTTGACCAAAAACGAGTTGGGAAGATCGGAACAACAAAGAATCACAACTTTCGACGCCTACTTGAGAGGTGGGGGGGTACAGGTAGTGTTGTCAGATGACACTTCCCGCACTCCCTGGACAGAAAGTCCTTGATGGGCTACCACGTGTTACAATTACAAATTTTACCCGTAAGCAGACCCCAAGAGGAGTGGTATATGGCAGGGGCCAAAAGGCCAGTTGGGGACAGAAATGGATTTATTTTAATGGCTCTGGATTTGAGGCTCTGTCAGGCCATTCCACTGTCTACACACTCCAGGGAAATAAGAGTTAAAATATGATACAGATGTACATTTAAACTCGTTCACCATTCTAGTGTGGCCCCTTCTACCTCTGTTAGGAGCTGGGCACATAATTTCCCCGATATCAACATTACAATCCCCGTTCAGAATTCTAACCAGCAACCTTAAACTGATCTCCCTCCTTCGATCTTCTAGCGTCTCCCATCCAAGTTTTGACAGGATGTCTGTGCCACTGTCAGTTCTTCCACATCTACAGGTATCAAATCTGGCAGCTATTGCAGTGCCCTCTTGGTGCACCTTAATGGCGAAAGAGAGGGATGGTCTCAACATGGGGTATTGTCCAGGGCGTTACACTGTATAGAATAGAGGTGTCGAATGGTTGAGAGGTAGCGCGTTCGCCTCAAAAACCCGTGATCGCGGTTTCGATTCCGGCCGACACCTTCGGAATTTTTCGGGCGAGAGAAATTCCTTAACGCGCCTTTTTTCGGAATAGAAGTAAAATCAGACCCCTTTCCTAGACAGCAGCCTAGGTTAGGCAAAATTTCCAGGTCGCCCTCTGGGCAAACATTCATTACACTGTATAGAATAAGTTGGAAGTTGTGCCAGGGATAGCGCCGGACGAGAAAAGACGAACAAGAGTTGGCGATAACCCTTACAATAAATAATAGCAAACTATTATTTTTTAAATGGGAACGTGGGAACTGACGATACAACTATGACGAATCGTCACAACCAACAAATTAACCATAAATTTAATGATGAAAAATAAATTTATTTTTTATCGTCCTAAAGACAGCTGATGAGCAGTTACAGTGGTGTGCGTGAAACCGGTGTTGGCAATGTTTTTTTTTGTTTTTTGTTTTTATCAACTGTAGTCAACCGCACTACCGGCGTTTTGTACCCCTCATGGTGCTCAGGCACTATGCGAGGGGCACCTCCAGTACCCCGGGATCGAAACTTTCGAGAGCCCGCGCCGGGAATCGAACCCGGGACCGCCGAGTTACAGCCAGTAGCAATACCGACAGGGCTACGACGAGTCGTACGTTGGGTAGTTAATTTAGTTAATTTTGGGTAAAGTTAAATTATCCACTGGAGATGTGGAGGTGGTAAATTTGTTGGATGTGACTCATTGTTATCGTCACTAGTCAGTTCCCACGGTTTCCCAGTTTAGTAAATTCATTTTTAAAGTACGACTCGTCGTAGTCCAGTCGGTTCAACAGATTTAATCAGCCGTCAAGACACACAAAATTTAATAAAAAATTACTTCTGTTGGCATATTTTCCAGCTTTTCGTCTTGTACCTTGGGTTTGAATCCGGTTCAGTCATATCGACGATTTGTTTCTGCGTTCGGATATTTCGTTATTTTAATTAGTTTCTTGTCATTTGATGTCAATAACGGAAAAACTGCTTCGGATGTGTGCTGGAATAAAAGCGACCTTTATTCTGTTAGTTCAGATATTTTAAATCTAAAACTGATTTTTTCGTCTATTAATGATTTTTTATTTTATTGTATTGGACTGTCTTTTAACATAACTCCCAAAAACACCAAATTCAAAACTATAAACTTGAACTAAATCGTTTAATGCTCGTAAAAATTCGTACTTGTACGACTCGTTCTCGTCGGCATTTCGACCGACTGTGGCTCGGCGGTCCCGGGTTCGATTCCCGGCGCGGGATCTCGAAAATTTCGATCCCGGGGTACTGGGCGTTCCCCTCATACAGTGCCTAAGCACCATGAGGGGGCGTAACGCCTGTAATGCGGTTGACTACAGTTGATTGGGGGAAAAGAAAAAAATATATTTTTCAAAGACGTTGCCAACCTAGTGACATTCTATTTCAAATGGTGTTTGAAACCAAAAGAATATTTTTCCCAAGTTTTGTTTTTGGACTATTGGACAAAAATGCAGTATTGTGTTTGGCATATTGCATTAGTTGCTACTGAACACGCGATGTTCTGTATTTTATTGTAATTGGGCACATTGGAAGTTTTGCGGATAAGGCGCGGCGCGCCATTTCTATGGCATACGCCCTAGCTGTGACAAAAAGTTCCCGAAACGACACGGTGCGCGCGCCTTAACTGTGACCTGCGCCCTGTCTGCACGAAAAGTTATACAGTAAATACAGGATGAACCTGTATATTGATTTTTGAGACACTTTTCCAAATTCAACTTCGATGACATACGCAATTAAGAACAAAAATGAACTGTTAAAACTATTTTATTAAACAATTGTTGCTTCACAACGGCAATTCTTTATTAAAGACGTCGCCAATTTGAAACTTTTATTTTCACTAACCACATCTTTGAAAGAGCAGATGTGGATTATTTATCTCTTTTACCTTGACATTCCCTCTCCCTCCTAATACCTGTTCTTCGAATCCCAAGAGCTATAAATTAAAGGAATTGTTTTTTCTTTTTTGCCGTCTAAAAGATTCCTTCTATGAAAGCCATGTACGTTTCCTTATTTATGGTTGATTGAAGCAATGCTGTCAGAGATGGACTTGGCGAATGGGAACTGTCGTACATGATAAGACAATTTATTTGATTCTGTCAAATGTGTTTGGTTCGGTGCAGCTCGTCGCGCTCCCCAAATGATGACTGGGCCAAGGCCTCTGACTGGGGATGATTCACTCTTGTACGTGTACCGCCATCCACCTGGTTGGACGTCTAAGGAGGAATTGGATTTCTCCTCTGTCTCGATCGTTTCGTTTGTCTGGTGGGAAACAGAAGCGAGACTGAAGGAGGCGAGTGAAATTGTTTTTCCTTTTTCTCGGCCAAAGTTTACATTCGACTTTACAGAGATTTCAACTAGACATTTGTAGATATAATTTTCAGGTATCTTAGTAACAAATCTTAATATATATATTTTCTTTATACTTTCGATTTCTAGAATGACTTTCCTGATAAGAGTCGGCCGCCACGATTCATTCGTCAAATTGAGTTCCGTGATCTTACGTGAGTCACGAGGTCTCAAGACGTTAACCGATATTCCCGGACCCAAACAGTTACCGCTCATTGGAAATGCACTTCTGTTTGGACCCTTCGGTTTGTATTTTTTAAAACATTTCATCGCCAAGTTTATTCAACCATATTTAAATTTGGCACAAGGGTACAAATATTTGACCTTTTGACTTGGCATTAACATTTGATCGCAGGTCCTTACAAGGCGGAGAAGATTCATGAGGCCGCCGCCGATTTGAACAACAAGTACGGACCGATCGTTCGTGTCAAACTAAATCTGGACATTGTATTCCTGTTCGATGTGAAGGACGTGGAATGGGTTTTCCGCAATGAAGGCAAGTTACCACGTCGCCCGTCAATGGAGGCGCTGCACAAGTATCGCTCTTCACGTCCTGACAAGTATCTGCGCATGGGCCTGGTAACGGAGTAAGTTGTCTTAATGAATAGAATGTTTTATTCTAAGTATCATTTGTATTGCAGTTCTGCTGACTAGTCAACGTTTGACGATAAAGCAATGGAACGTTAGGTGTCTTTCGAATTTAATTTTGTTCTACATATGAGCGTGTTTTCTAGCTACGGTAAGGATTGGGAGTACCTGCGCCATCTGGTCAATCCTCTGTTGAGAACACCGGTGGTGGAGACCTATTTGGCCGAGCACAGTGATATTGCCAATGAGTTCGTGACCTACCTGGGCGAGCAGAGCAACGACGACGGAGTGGTAGCGGACACACTGCAACATGTCTACAAGTACACGCAGGAAGGTGAGCGTTTGAGGACTGGCTTTAGCTTTTCTCGTTTCGTCATAGTTGATGAGTGATGCAAATGAACAAATTGGACTTCCGTATTTTGCTTGTGGATTCTGGAGAGATTCCAGCGAATTATTGTACGAACAGCTTAACCTAGCTGAGCTCAATTCAACAATATAATGCTATTCACTATTCATTCCAATATTTCAATCAATGATTACTTTAATTCTTCATATTATAAAATCTGAACTGTCATGTGGAAGACTATTTCAATGAGTCCATTGAGGTAGGGTTTGTTCAGAAACAATCATATTTTAAAGACATTGTCAAACTAAATATCTTTTAACATCTTTATCTTATCTTTTAACAACCGGTTTGTTCGTCTGTTTTCGTCCGGCCTGTCCCGGGCACACCCCCAATTTATTTAAATATCTTTAGGCATAAGAGACCAAACACGGCTCTATATATCATCTTCGAATACTACATATTTTCCGTGTATGGTTATTTTAAGGTGCTGCCTTAATAGCACTAGTCTTCCATCACTCGATTCATATGCTTATTGTAATAAATATTTTTTGTTTAAAAATTATAGATAATTGGTGATGTTAAAAATGATGGCTACGACGAATCGCTTCATTTCCTTTTTGTTAATTTGCTATTTTTTTTTTCTAAGCGATCGGTGCGGTCTGCTTCGAAACTCGACTAGGCTGCTTCACCCGCAACAGCGAGTCCGAGAACGTCGTCAATGGCTACGTGATACAGACATTGAACGCAATGGGCAAGATGATGCTGGGGCTGCCCTGGTGGAAACTATTTCCCACGCCCACTTATCGTCTCCTGACCAGAACGCAAGAGGAGCTCAGAAGGTGGGATACACACAAGTTTTATCGCTTCACATCATGTTCAGCATGTTTGAACTATGCTGCGCGCAGTACTCAAGCTGAACAACCGAAAAAACACAAGCACTAAGCACCAATAGGGGTACAGAAAATCCTGTAGTGATATTACACCACAGTGAATTAAAAAAATATATATATATTCGAAGAAATACATTCAGAAACGTCACAATGGTTTCAAATTTTCAATCAGCAATTGAACCCCACGTCCTTTTAGTTTTATGCGCAATTTTTCCTAAAATTTGATCAGTTAGCTCGACTGTAAAATTATTATTTTTGTATTGAAATGAATATTTGTGGTTTCCTTTTTTTCAGTATTTCTGTGAAATTGTTGAATGACTCGATAGAGAATTTGAATTTGCGTGAGTGCTCCGGCTCCTGGCTCACTTGGTTGTTGGCGACAAAAGATTTGGATATCCGAGATTTAAACACGATCGTCATGGAAATATTTCAGGGAGGCATCGATGCCGTGAGTTGAAGAAATTGCAATTTTGAACTGACAATAACTGGTCCATTATATTGACTATGACTATTACTAAAGTCATTCTTGAATTTTACGATAAAAACAGTAACCTTAAGATGCATGCCCACAAGAAATCACTAAGCAAAGCACTCGAAACCCCCAGGAAAAATTGATAAATTATTTAATTCGTTGCTCTAGTTGCTATGAGAGCCGAATAACCATTTCCATACATTATTAGTAATTTAATTAAAACTTAGCTTGGCAGCGTCTAATATTTTGCACCATTTTGGGCCGTCTAATGTGTTTCCATTTCTCTGTTGTCACAAAAACCGCAGACCGCATCTTGCATCTGTTTAACCCTCTACCACCTGAGCCGTCACCCCCAAGCCCAAGACAAACTAATCGCCGAGGTAGATAAAGTGTGTCCCTCTGACAACTCCATCACGCCAGCAATGGTCAAAGAGCTGACATATCTGCGAGCTTGCGTCAAGGAATCGCTCAGGTTGGTGGTGAACACAAATATCGAAATGAACTTGAAATATCAATTTCATCTCTCCACCTCTCCATATGGCCTCACCAATAGGCAACTACAAAAAATAGAAATTGATTTTCCATTTCTGTAGAGATAGTCTTGTGAGATAGGCAATATTCTTAATTGTGTGCATTTAAAAAGAAATTATAATATTTAGGCTCACTTCTCCGGCGGGTGGCAGTGCGCGCATTCTCAGCAAGAATTTGGTTCTGTCCGGTTACGACGTTCCTGCTGGGGTAAGCAGTCGCGGTTTTTCCTCCGCCAAAAAAATGTCACATTATAAAATACAGTTTTGTTGTGATTGGATGATGTGGAGAACTGGTCTTTGTGTTTTCATATCAGGTGCTGGTGATCGGCAATCACCCAGTGATGTCGTGCAAACACTCGTACGTATCTGACCCGCTGCACTTCTCACCCGAGCGATGGTTGCGCGACGAGGAACGTCGCCACTCCATGATCCCCTTCGTTTCACTGCCCTTCGGCTTTGGGGTTAGATCCTGTCCCGGCATGCGCATCGCCGAACAGGAGATCATGATCTTTTTAGTCCAGGTGAGTTTTAGGTGACCCGATTCGCCTTCAATTTACGTCGGTACGCCTGTACGTCAGTTTTTTTTGTTTCCAATCAACTGTAGTCAACCGCACTACAGGCGTTACGTCCCCCTCATGGTGCTTAGGCACTGTGCGAGGGGGAACGACCAGTTCGGGGGATCGAAATTTTCGGGAGCCCACGCCGGGAATCGAACCCGAACCGCCGAAACCACAGTCAGTCGCTAAACCAACTGGGCTACGACGAGTCGTACTTGAGTTGAGCTGAATGATTTAGAAAAAGAAAATGAGAAAAATTATTTTTTTCGGTTAAGTCTGATAAATTGAAAATTGCCAATTTATTACGTCTGTGTGATTGAACCTTTGATTGAATACAACAAAATGTTAAATATTACATTTTTTAGAAGTTGACAAGCTTTTTGGCAAATAGAAAATGTATTTTTTTCAATCACTAGACCAATTTTTCTTTTTTTTATATTTTTTCAGTTTTTCCGAAAGTACAAGTGCCAATACAACGGACCAGATGTTGGACTTGTGATGAGTCTCAATTTTCAACCAGACAAGCCACTTAATTTCAAATTACTGAAACGGGGAAAGGAAATGTTGTAAAAAGCTGTATTCTTTTGGTTCTGGTCCGCAATTGTTGATTTGATGAGTTTTAACATTTTCTCGATTTACAATATCTTGTTTTTTTCTACTGGACTTTTATTAAACACTCCACAACAAAATGCTTGGTCAATATTTTCTTCCTTTTTTGCTATTGGCGTTTTTTTATCGCTATATTTATTGACGTTTCTCATCAAAAGGTACCAAACGTAAAGAGCGAATTTGTAACTACTACTGTAATTGGAAACCAGCCAACTGTCTATTTAAATTGTTAAATACATAAAATAAGCTAGGATTGATAATCTCTTCGGACAAAAACTCCTTGCAGATTTCTTAAATGTTTTGTTGGCAACAAATAAATTTGTATTGTATCTTTTTAGTAAGGTAGTGAGATTCATCAGAAGTTTCACATCTATAATTAAAATTAAATGGTCAAACGACCATTACACAGCCCAAGCTGTCGACGGTTAAGTCATAATCATGGAAAATGGCAATTCTCTTGATGCAGCAAGTTTCATGTGACAAGATTAACCAGTATTTTGAGTTTTCAAAAATTGTAGATCAAGCTGGAGGTTTCAACCAGGTGGCGGTGCTTTCTGTCCTAAAGGGCAATGAAGCGCAGGCACCCCTGACCACAGCAAGGTCGTGGGCAGCTGTAAGGTGCAGGCAGCCACGCATGGTGCAGATTGAGGGCAGCAGCAACACCCAGGGAGCTTGTATGACCCTATACAGGTGAGGGAGTTGAGACAGACGAAGTGGGTGAGCAAATTTGGGATCAGCCAACTATAATGAAACTGTTACAAAACAGATGAAATGCGAATTGTGAGTTAGATATGCTTTTGAACCTCTGTGTGAACCTCTGAAAGAATAGAAAATGGCAGTGCTCAAGTGCTAGCAATCCATCACATTTTTATAAAGGATAGCAATCAAACCCTGGCTGCACAGCATAACCAGGAGCAGCAATGAGATGCAGGCAACCCTGCATCACAGGAATAAGGTCAGCAGTGAGGTGCAGGCAGCCCTTCACTAGCCTATTACAGTCACCAATAATATTACAGTTGTAACAGACGCCACTCAAGACAGTGTTGAAACATTTTTTGCAACTTTCATTGATGGGCCCTCGAATATTGGTTTCCAATGTGAGGGTCCATACATTCACGTTTGGCGTTGATTACTACTTGTATTTCTTTTTTTGTTCGTTGCCAATAAAGCCAAACGTTGAAAAATAACAAAGTGTAGGCTGCTCTTCGCGTTCATGTTCAAACCGCGCGGCGTCGAACGTGATAGATGCGTAAAATGACCATGTTAATGATATATGACGTTAAATGCAAATTTATTTATTGCTAACGTGACATTCATCTCAACGCGCTTCTGCACTTTTATAATAATGATTTGTTGCGAAAACAATTTCTTGTTGCAGCATTTTGTAGTTACTTTTTTTTTTACAACGAAATTTTTATTTTTGGCGTTTAAATAGTGCGCCCCGTCCACTGGCGCTCTTCCTCCCGGAAACGGAAGTGAACAACAAATTGAAGGGGACCGCCAAAAGATTATTCGGATATGAGATTCAAATCTCATGTGCGCGTATAATTTTAATGTATATTCTAACTACGGTAGATTTGAAACGCGACTGCGCACATTGTCGGACCCGCTTTCAATGCTTGTCCTTTGCACTGAAGTCAGCTGATTCAGAAAATATTTGTTGACTACGAAATCCATTGTTTATTTATTAAGCGAAAAATGTTTACCAAACGTGGAGGAATTATTAGTCTCCGGTTTAACCAGGATCATGGTAAGATGCGCAACTTCGTGGTTATAAACATATCAAGGTGGGGAAGAAATAGTTTACAAAAACACAATGAAGTGGCGTGACCTCGACATAAAAGCGAAGCTTTTGCCATTTGGCATAACATAAACACGACAACCGACTAGTTACCCCACATTTTTTGCGGAGTGCGGATCGTTTGTCTGAAGGCGCAACCATTTTTGCAATTAACAAAATTTGCAAAGTTACGTGTTAAACGTCATTTAAACCGGAGGATCTTGGTCGCATGAGAGGCGATCTTCTCCGGTCGCGTGAACAACTCGGAATATATTTTTTATTTCGCGTGGTTCTCGCGGCCGCGAAAAAAAAATTCGAGTTGTTTACGCGACCGGAGTCCCCTCATCCCATCGCATGCGACCAAAATCATTCGGTTTAAGTGACGCTTAACGATGCGGGCTCAGTCGTCTGAAGCCACCATGTTTACTTGCGCATTCTTCAGAAGTTTGCAAATCTTGTGGGAGAAACGTTCAGTTAGGGGAGCCCGTTGCACCACTGTTTTTGCGAACACATTTTCTTCATTTGGCTTTCAGAAGTACAGTGGACTTTTGAGCCCAGCCGACGAAGCAACTTCAATTCCCCTCGCATAGTGCTTAAGTACCATGAGGGGGACGTAACGCCTGTAGTGCGGTGGACTACAGTTGATATAAAAAAAAAAAAAAAAATTACAGTGTGTTTTCGGATTGCCCCGTTATAGTTTAACCCACGTTTAATCTAAAGTTCCACACATATTTGATAAGAAATTTTTGCTACTAAGATACTGCTTAAATTTTAAAGTAGCTCTGTAAAAAAAATAAGAAATGTAAAAATTGATAATATTTCGTAAAATATTTATATGAAGCCCCAGGAAGACTGAGACTAGTCTTCCTGGGGAACAACGTTTCTCGCTTTTCTGATTTTCTGGTGCGTTTTATTTTTAGGTTGCTTCTCGTGCGCCATGGAATCAGGAACGCGTATTTACAATGTGGAACCGCTGGCAGAAAAAACACACATAGGTGAGAATTGTGATTACGAGGTGTAGTGGCACGTCCGGTGCAGCTCGAAGTAGGTTATGGACAGCCAGTCCCCAGTCACAATATAACTTGTGACTCCTGTGTCTTTTAGATCAGGAGACGGTAGGCAGCGTCAGTCTGTGCGAGATGCTCCATCGAAGCAACCTGGTGGCCATCGTGGGCGGAGGAAACACTCCAAAATTTGCTGATAACACGGGTCAGTATTGATTGTGGTATACAAACGAAATTTGTCAACATGAGCGGAGCGTAACTTTTTGTAGTGCTGCCAATAATTCTGGTTGTTAGTTTTCAAGGACAGACATTTGTTCAATATTGCGTGCCCGTTCCTATTTGCAGTTCTCATTTGGGACGACGTTAGCAAAGCGTTCGTTCTGGAGCTAACGTTTTCTTCGCAAGTGCTGGCCGTACGTTTACGCAAAGACAAGTGAGTGTGTGACATTAAGATCACCAAAGTAGTTTGGTCTATCTTGAAAAGTAATTGCAGTTTCATTAAACTAACAGTGTTCAAATCAGTCAAATTTTGTTTCGTTTCAGGCTGGTAGTAGCGCTGCGAACTCAGGTGCACGTCTTCACGTTTCCCCAGAACCCTTCCAAACTGTTCACCTTCGACACACAAGACAACCCAAAAGGTGAATCTACGTCAGTCAGTACCAAGCCAGAATTCTTTGAATGCAGACGGCAGACACACGCTCAGTTCAAAATTGATTTAAATATTTTCGATGACTTGACAGTCTATTCAGTGTGTTATTTATCATGTCAGGTCTGTGCGAATTGAGTCCGATGACCATTTCCGAGAAACAGCTGCTCGCCTTTCCAGGACAGAAGTGTGGCAGCGTCCAATTGGTGGTGAGTGGCGAATGAAGAAAACGATTCAACCGATTTAACCACCGAATTGCTGGGAGGCTCATACAATGTATCGGGTCATAAAATTCGAGGGATAGTGTTAAATGGCATGCATTTTTGTTAATTGAGAAGTCGCGCAGGCATCCTAACGCTAAAATAATGCGAGACTTCACTTTATCATATACCAATCAATATATTCTCACCTACAGTAGCAGTAATATGATTGGCTGAGCTTCCTGTTACTCAGTTTCTTGACGTTCTCTGATTTATGCAAACGCGCCAACTGGTTATGTTGTCCTTGTCCAGGATCTGTCTGTGACCGAACCCGGCATCTCCAGCGCTCCAGTCATGATTGGCGCTCACCGCTCAGAACTCGCCTGTATCGCTCTCAACCAGCAGGGAACGTTGGTGGCCACGGCGTCTAGAAAGGTCAGTTGCACTTGCCGAGTGGGGTGCCCTATACAATGTCTCAATTTTTAAAGCATTCAAATTATATAATGAAAGTTGTTTCGTTTTTGCAACAGTGATGGCGTTGAACTTATTAACTACTTTTTTAAATCGTTCAAAAGACGGTGTGGCTGAAACAACTACGGGTTTGGCAAAATAGTCGATGTTTCCGAAATTTATTGAAAAACCTACTGTACCATTTTAAAATTTTGTCTGATCAAGTTTCCTAATGTTTTTTTCATGAGCTTAGAATTGAAATTAGAATAGAAATTTTTAACTGAAAGCGTACGAACTTGCCTTAGTTTCAAATTAAGTGTACTTTTAAAGATTGTACTTCTATTGATTGCATTTATGATTTTCGAGTTGATTTTTTAAAGCATACACGCTTTGAACCGTCGAAAAGGTTGAAGAAAATGATTGTGTAATTCAACAGTGGACGTGGTGTCGTACCTGTTTCAGGGCACGCTTATCAGAGTGTTCGACACCGCCAAAAGATCACAAGTGATCGAGCTGAGAAGAGGAACAGATCCAGCCACACTCTACTGGTAAGCACACTGCTTGATAATTTAAAATTCGAACTAGATATCACTTCTCAGCTTAGGCTAGGCAACATTACCTCGTCGCACCCTGGGGGGATTCAATGTGAAAACGCTGTTATATACGTATCTGTTGGTCAACAAAATTTAAGAGTCTTTCCTTTCTCTACTTGGCCAGCATCAACTTTAGCGCAGACTCTGATTTTCTCTGCTGCTCCAGCGACAAGGGAACCATCCACATCTTTGCACTGAAGGACACGCACCTCAACCGCAGATCCACGTGAGTGTTTGAACTCGCAATCACAGATTGACTGCCTTAACCTGTCCTTAAAAATTCTTATGATACATGTGAGATGTTTCACAAAATTTTCGTTTTTCTAATAGGTTCTCAAAGATGGGTTTCCTTGGCACATATGTAGATTCGCAGTGGGCGCTCACCAACTTCACGGTGGCGGCCGAATGCGCTTGTATCTGCGCCTTCGGATCCCGAACCTCGGTTATCGGTTAGTGATCTTAATTTTTTTCTTTTCCCTCTCTTAACTACTGTATGCTGACTAAGAATGTTGGTGGCATTGGGCTCTCACCATTGTCCCCGTCCAGACTTTTTTTTATATCACCAATATAATTAAGGACCAGAGTTAATTAACTGTACAAGTTGCGTGTCATGCTTCGCGTGAATTAGTTTAAAATCTTTTCGCGTTTGTTCACTCAGTTAATTTATATAATGTCAACGCTGATTTTTGGGGGTCTCGGTGGCGTAATGGTCAGCGTGTCGAACTGTTATTCCAGTGATCGCGGGTTCGGTTTTCCTGGCAGCATTGGGGCGAACACGCTGGTGGACCTCCTTAACAAATATATCAGAACACTGATTTTGTGTGGAGCCGATTCGAGTTTGTTTAGTCTGCGATATTGATTTACAAGAACTTCGCTAGTCTAGATTTCGATAGATTTCGAAAGTTAATTTTTTTTGGTGCAGTTTAAATTTAATTTCTCTTACGTGAAGTGCAAAACTCGTGCAATGCATAACAAATTTCTTTCTGCACGTAATGTCGCTGTAGTTTGAACAAAACAAATATGCATTTGTTTCACTTTCTTTTAGCCGTGTGCGTGGACGGAACATTTCACAAGTATGTTTTCAATCCGGACGGCAACTGCAACAGAGAGGCCTTCGACGTCTTCCTCGATGTATGTGAAGACAGCGACTTCTAAGATCTGGGGCGGACGTGCTCCACTGGGTGGCGTGCGTGCTGGTGACGTCAGAGAGGGGGTTTCCGGTCAGGGAGAAGGAAGTGACTTTGGCAGACTTTTTCTATTCACTCTTCTCTGATTCGGTCGACGAGAGACATCGTTAATATTGCCTCTCGAAATTGGATTATATTGTGTAACCGTTATTGTCAAGAGTTGTCGTTATCCAAGGAGAATAAATCGATTTGTTTATAGGAAGTAAATGAGTCCAGAACATTAATGAATTAAGATATTTATTCGGCGGTAACCTCGACCTCCAAAGATCCAATGTATGCTCTTTTGGGTTCATGTAAATACAGAGGGTTGATTCATAGTCGTTGATCGATTTTGAAAAAGCTGTATACCCTATGAAATTCCATTTGTCCACCACCTGTTGTGCTCGATGTGTTGGACACGTTTCCTGGTTTCAAGCTTTCCTTTGGTTTCAAAGTTTCCACTGTAGAAGTGCATGATGGTCAATGTTGGCCCACTCCTCCTGGCACATTACCAAAGTAGTAGGTCGGTGGTGTACGAGTGCCCATTTAAACGGTCCAAAAGCACAGAAGTCCTTGGACGAATTTTTGTTTCTCGTTGAAAATTCATCTGTGGAACGTGAGGTATGGCTGGATGCCTTGTCCTAATGGATGAACACATTGCTGGCCTCGTTGCCGTACATAGTTGATATTTCATGTCGATATAATGTCGGGATGTTTGCCTCATAGTAGGCCGAGTTAATTTTCACCTTCGAGCCAATCCGTCTCCACGTCATCTTTCCGTTGTATGAAAAACCGGCCACCACCATGAACCCTCGCGAGAAACTTTCTTTGGTTTCACGAACCCATCTGGAAAATGCCTTGTCACGATGGACGATAGTAGATTGCCCGAATTTTGTTGTAATCATTTAGGTAGCCCCACGCCTCATCCAGAGTAACATACTTCCACCGGCCACCAGCCAGGTGTGGCGTGGCATGAGCTTATGAAAACTGGCCTTGTGCCTCTTTTCAAGATGTAAATCTTTAGCAATGATGCGATTAACAGTTGCTTGCGACACTCCCACACGTTTGGCAATCGTTCTTTGTGTTGCTGGATTCTCACCGGAGACCTTGTCCACCTCCGCTTTTGTTTTACGGGGCCGGGGCTATTGGCGTTCGAATTTGACCCCGTTGACTTCGCGATTTTCCTTTTTCTTTGACAATACAATAAATCGTTGGCTTGGAAACAGTCATTCCTTTTTCTTTACACCTTCTAATTATCGCGGAATAGCCAATTCTTTCTTCGGAATGAGCTTTTATGTAGCCCTCGAACCAACGTTCTACTTTCGGTGCCATTTTGTTTTCGTATGTTGATGGAAAAAAAATTCAAGAACCTAAAGTGTCAGTCTAGTCGTGTGCAATAAGCGACGGACTGTGGTTCGGGGTACTTGTAAAAATGTGACTCTCACATGGTGCCTAAGCACTGAGGGGTACAGAATCTTCCTGTTGTGACCAGTCACTTCAGTGAATAAAAAAATAATAATAAAGTATACAGCTTTTTCAAAATCGATCAACAACCATGAATCAACCTTTTGTATGTGAAATACCAAAAATGTCCGTTTCTGGGATCACATTTTTTTGTTTAAAAAAACTGCTTAAATGTCAACGCGTGTCTCCTGTTAAAATTTGATATTTACATTTTTTAAAGTCTTTGTGAAACGGTCATTTTTTTTATTTTATAATTGTTTTTCACAGATTTTATTACACTGTATCGCGCTTTCTATGATTTGCTGGAAGAAATTTGATGGTGGCTGATAACTAAATTCATCCGAAATGTGTTATTATGTGTGTGTTATATATGTCGTGGCGCAGTTGGTTAATGACTGACTGTTGTTCGGCGGTCCCGGGTTCGATTCCCGGCGCGGGCTTTGGCCCGGGGTACTGGTGAAAACGTGCCCCTCACAAAGTGCCTAAGCACTGAGAGGGGTACAGAATCTTCCTGTTGTAATCCTTCACTTCAGTGAAATAAAAAAAAAATAAAAAAATATTTTGCTGAACTTCGATTTAAATGTTTGAAAATAACTTTAAAGCCATTAATTTAAAGAGCAATTCATAAAATAATTGGGTGATAAAATGGTAGCTGGACGCTGGCCCAATATGGCGACGAAAACACGAGGTAGACACTTCGTGATTCCCTAATTAAAAATTACAACTTATTCCTGGGAATTGTTGCACGTACCGTAGAGATATTGGTCCGGGACATACAATTGTGGTTGACTGCACATGGTCACCAATGTCTTCGATGATATTACGTATCTACGGTACGTGCATCTGTGTATTTTTTGCAACAATTCCCAGGAATAAGTTGTAATTATCAATTAGTGAATCGCGAAGTGTCTACCTCGTGTTTTTGTCGCCATATTGGGTCAGTGTCCAGCTACCATTTCATCACCCAATCTCTATTACATATTGTGGCGTCCCATTTACTTTACTCGGATAATTCATAAAATTCCAGAATTAGACAAGAGTACGAAATAATTTTAGTAAGAACGCGTTTATGTAAATCACAAAATAAATATTCGTTCTCTTTAAGTTGGAGATCGAGACCCCAAGTCTCATTTGGTGAGCAGACATATCTTGGAGAAAGCGATAGATTCGATAAAGCATTCAGCACGGGCAAGGCCAGTTGCTTTTATCACTACTCAACGTGACAGCCATGTTCAGATCAGGGGAACCTTGTTAAGAGCACATCCACTAGACAAGTCCAATCAAGTTATCTCTGAACAGCATACACAGCTGCGCAGAATAGTTCAAATCAACCAAATCGCCAAAGTGTGTAACTGAAGTGACTGCTGAACATTGCGAATTAGTTTCCTAGCGAACCTGGAGCAGATCAGCTGCAGGGGACACCCACGAGTGCTGGTTAGCCCTCTTTTAAGTACACGTACAGTGATATTTATTAGTCAGTATGGTCGCTCAGTATCTGTACTTCGTGGAGTAGTCCTTGGGCGAGACGACCAGACCTCTTCCCTTCCTGGCTCCCCGGTACAGGGTCTCGACGATGTCGATCATCTCCTGCTTGTCCTCCAGCGCCCAGTTGATCTTGTTGTTGTTTCCGGTGCCAAGATCGATCATGATGTGCTTGTTTCGAAAGAAGAACATGACCGTGCACGGATCATACAGCTCGTACATCTTGTTAAAGTCTGGCACCTTGGTAATGTCCACCAGATAAATAACGGCGAAGTTCTTCACCTTCTCGGCGATGCTGTACAACACCTCGTCCATCTTCATACAGGTTGGGTCCCAGTCGTGGCCAAAACGGATCACCTGGGTGGCGAACAACAAACCGAGAAATTGGATTAAGATGAGTGTCTGGTTTCACAATCGGGGTCGATTTGCCAACAACATGACTAAGATTTCCACCGCCAATGGCCAATGCCGAAAGACAAATATACTCACCACCACCCTGTCCTCTTCGGAGAGAATGGCCTGGTCCACTTGCCAACCATTGTGCAGATGCTGAAGCATATACGACATGGTGGTCGCTGGAAATCTATAGAATACGCAATTTTTTAAAAATTAATGGATGATTTAAATGGAGGGGACCTCGTCATGCACGAGAAAGGCAAATAAAGAGATGTGAGAAACCTGGGACGAAATTCGAGTAGCGCCAATGATAAGACACGCAAATTTTAAGAAACATCAGAAACGGAGGTGGCTGCTCCCTCTTATTTTATCCCTTCCTCCCCTTCCTCGGATAACTGATTTTTAACCTGCATTTGCGCTGTACTATGTAAAGCTGTCGATGCACCGAAATTGTATACAATTGAAAAATACTGTATCAAAATAATAAAGTAAAATTGCCATTATGCAAATTAATCACCATTTACTAGTTGTCAGTTCTGCGTTACTGGTCTCACCGTTTTGCCACCTTCAAATAAAGCCACGGTTGAAATTTAATTTACTTTTTGCCGCTCCCTTTGCTGCTGAGTTAACTTCATACCTAAGTTCCTCGAGATAGTGAAACTGCTTAGCACTCTGCCACTTTGGGCTGGTCCCTGGAGGGACGTTTTCACTGCACCGTGGACACTGGTCCCAGAGATTTCAACATATACAAATAGATTTAGATTTGATTTATCGCCGCGCCATAGCATTATGGCGATTTCCCTATGTGGGGTGAAATGTTAATGACACTATGGGCAGGCTGGCCATTCGCGAGCAGCCCGTTGTCGTGATTTAAAACTAGAGAGGGAGGGGGCCTGAACTAAGTCTTGGGGAAGGCTGTTCCACTCACTAACACTTCTGGGAAAGAAAGAGAATTTGGCGTAGTTGCTCTTGGCAAAGATTGTATGTAGTAAATGGTGATTAATTTGCATAATGATAATTTTACTTCATTATTTTGATGCAGTAATACCCGTTTGTAGGTTCGACTTTTCGTCCCGGGTTCTTAGTTCATGTTGCCGATTTTCCTGATTGGTGCAATCCTCAACGATAAAGCTTACTGTTATTTTATATTATATCACATATTTACTTTTGAATGATCAGTCTTGATTGCACATTTGCTTCTACAGGGTGGCCCAAAAAAACGTTTTGCTAGCCCACAGATACGGTATCCAGTCATTTCTCCCCTTTTTCAGTGTGCAGGCTTTGGTGCACGGTCTTTTTAAATGCGCGGACTTGTCTGCAAATTGAAACTATTGCACGAGCAACGAATGCGCTTGCAATTACTACGCCCGACAACTGGTGAGCTTGGAATCGACCGATGCGCTTACAACTGCACCGGGGGCACAAAATGATAAGAGGCAAAAAGACCGAGCATCAAAGCCGGGGCACTAAAAAAAGGACAGAGAACACATAAAATTGGATGAGGACGAAGCGCAACCACTTGCGCGGAGCGTGAGGGAACTAATACCAATGATTAGGCAATTATTCGAGACTCGACATTCAGAAAGTGTTTCGTATCAATCAAATCATTTTTTCTTACCGTGCCGCTCAAAACGTTTCAGGGAAATCACGGGAGTTGGTTCCGAACGAAATCTGGAATAAAGTTTAAATTAAATTAATTCAAAAATAGAAATCTAAA
Organism: Mycogona germanica; assembly: GCA_034698785.1. Classification (NCBI taxonomy): domain Eukaryota; kingdom Metazoa; phylum Arthropoda; class Diplopoda; order Chordeumatida; family Chordeumatidae; genus Mycogona; species Mycogona germanica. The sequence goes on from JAQGBY010002259.1 coordinate 19,275, forward strand.
CGCGTTTAACTTGCGTTGTTGCGTTTAAATGACGGATCCAGTGATGCACGATAGAGGTGGGCGATACTATCGATAGCGCACTAGTTACTATTGTCACAAACGGACTAAAGGATGCGCTAAAGTTGGACCGGGAAATTTAATAAAGTGGCGCTGAAGGTTACCACTTTCCAAGTCAGTGAGAGCCTGGGCCAAGTCACCTCAATCGACTGACTAAACTGAGATAAATTGGTCGGTTTGTTCGGTAAGGTCGGTAAGTTAATAAATGTTTATTTTATTTTATTTTATTTTTATATAGGTGAGTGGAAGCAAAAGGATGAGTGGCGCAGATTGTGTGGAAGTGTGGATCTAAGTGTGTTGGGTAAGTTAAGTTTAAGTGTATTTTAAGTTATTAAAATGTGTATTTATTGTAGTAGCAGTTAGTGTATTAATGTTTAGAGTGTATATTAATTAAATGTTTTCCTGTTTTATTTTCAGCAGACCGAAACTTCATGCAGGCGGGGCACTTGGTTTAGCTAGGTGAGTAAAACATGGAAATGAATATTAGAATAAATATAAGATTGCAGATATGGTTGGCTAACACATGAAGAAAAGAAATAGCAACACAAATATTCTTGAGAATAATCTTTAAAATGAAAGTAAGGCTGCAGACATGGTTAAAAGAATAAAAAGAACATCAATTTTTATTCTTAATATAAAACTTGTGAATTAAAATAACAGATAGTTTAATAGGGCATTTGGCACACAGAAAGCTTGAGCAAGTTCCTTCCTTTTATAACAAATTATAAAACGATTTTTTAGCAAATCAACACTTAATGATTAAGTATAACAATGAGTAAGCATGAGATCCTGGAAATAATCTTTTATAACATTTTTCTTCCTCTTAGAAAACAATTAGGCCGAAGCAGCTGCAGCTGTAGCAGTAGCTCGGTTCCCCCTCCCTTCTTCCCTAACCACTTCTTCAAGGTAAGGCTAATGTAAAAATAAAAGAAAAGACAAGTCCATGAACTACTAAATATGTTTAAATATTTATGAGCATAAGATATGTGATTAAATAATAAAGATATAATTATGGACTGTCTGTGTAATTAAAATGTGAGATTTAAATTTTAAATTAATTCAAAAAGGACTTGTGGATTTTTCCAACAAGATTCAGACTTGCATAAAATATGCTTAAGAATAATAAGAGATCCAAAATGGAACAAACTCACTCAGTACTCCAGTGGATAGACAGTCAGGCACAAAGTTGAACAACAATTATTTCCAGTGTGGGGATTCCTTTCTTCTGCTGCAGATGACAGGACTCCTGGGATGGGAATAAATCAAACCGGCCGATGGAGAGTAGTCAAGGAGACAAAAGAAAACAGAATGAATCTTGGCTGGCTGTGACTCCAGCTTTTATACTCTCTCCATCAGTTGATTGACTCTCCAGTTCCCAGAATTCCCTTCATCCTTCACAGAAAAAAGATGAAGAAAATGATGTCACAAGATGTAGCAATGTTTACAATCAGCCAGTCTATCCATGTGCTAACCTTTACAGTGATTGGACTATTTGAATCTCCCCCTCTAGAGCTCTCTCCATTTCTCAGAAGAGGAGACTCCTTCTAGAGAACTTGCAACATTGAGCAACAGAGGGATTACCCAATCTCACTCTGTCACTGTTTTGAAGTGCAATAAAAAAAGTGAATACTAAAAAGGCTGTATTCATTTCTCAGAACATAAAAAACGTCACTAGAGCAGACTGGTGCAGCTACAAGGGGATACAATAATAAAGTTGAGATAAGTGAAATTCGATTTTTAAATATAGTAAAAAAAATCGAATTTTAATAAAGTGAGGATAAATTAACGTTGCTGATATAGTTAGCTAAATATGTTTAAGTGTTTTAATGGCATGGATTTATCTATGCAAATGAAAAGGAGCAATTAAAACGAAAATATGAAGAAAAGTTGAAAAATAGTAAAAGAGCTATAACTTTACCAAAAATAAAAATAATCATGAAATATTTTAATGACATGTTCTAGACATGTTGCTGAACTTAAATAATGGACAGCGTGTTGGCGGAAATGACGTTATATGGGTTATTTTAATATTATGTCATAATGCGGCCCTTTGACAGTTGGCTTTGCCTTGTCACGTCCTCCCTAAAGACAACGCCACCGGGACTGCCGTGAGATGTCAATACACACTGCACTAATGTGTATCATCGTCGGAATGCCAAGGTTGGTTGCATGCCGTTCTAGAGGTTCCCTCGAATGGCGTGCGCTCAATCTGGGTATTCTGGCGATGACCATCTCTGTTCTCAGAAGACATACCACTTAAATAAGCATGTGCCGTCTTGCAAATTTTTCGTATAAACATTGATTGTATTTCCGGCGTGGTTTTCAAAGAGTCGCCAACCTGTTTCTCAACAGAACGAGAATCGATTGGTGCCTCTTGGCCAAGTTCCGGCGTGACTACCGGCGGAAATGATGATAGTGGTTTGACGAACTTACCCCGTTAGAATAATCTAAGAAATAGATTCGAGTTTCTACAAACCAAGGGCTCTCGAATCCTATAAATACAGACGACCAGCTAGGTTCGTCAATGACTATATGAACTGTGTACCAGTAGATCAATCCTCCATCGGCCGGTTGAGAAAATCCCATCCCAGGAGCCCGGTCCCAGTGTCACAGCCACTGTCATCACCCGCACTTGCCTTGTCAAACTGCCGTCACTTGCTTCACCTTATATCTTGTGAGTCCGTTCCGGTTGTCGATTATTATTATCCGACTTACCCACTTCCTAATTTTTGCTTATACCACTTTGGTTTTTCTTTAATGGTGTAGTTGAATCAAGTAATGAATTTATTGTAAAATAATTGCTCTCGCCAAAAATCACGCTGCCTCTTATTTTCGGTTCTCTTAAGAACAATTATATTTATATCGATCACTATTGGAATCGTAACCTATTGGCGACGATTATATATCATTATTATACCAACAAATCATACCTTACCACCGCCTGATTTCGTATATATTTGAGTAAGTCTATTAATATATATTTAGCCAAAGCGAAGAATTAACAGAGTTCGGTTCGGTTCTTGTTATTTTTATTTATTCACCAATAGATAGAGATAAAGAGGATTTGGACGGCCACAGCCTTAGATGTAGGATCCTCCTATTCATCTGACGCTAGAGTGCAAGAAAAAGAGAGAGACCGTAGTTCTTAAATGTTAACAACCATCTGATTTTTATTTGTTTTTTTCCAAAATATATTTTATTTTTGAGATCACCATTTTTATTTAAATACTATTGTGATTGAGGGTAGATCTCATGTACTGAAAATCATTAAATGTTTTTATATTTCTTTTATAAATGTTATCGGTCCAGAAAGAATCTCACTAGTTCTCTGTAAACCAGAAATAAACCTATATTTTATTTCTCCTCATCTGGTGACTCAGTTTTATTGTGCTAACAATGTTATGCTTTCTCTCCAATCTCTCTAGATAGCTCGCGAATTGCTCTCCTTGCCGGATCCAGGTAACAAAGAAACAAGGAGCACATAATTAACCCACTCACACATTAATTTACTAAACCACATAACAATAAACACTTAACACTTTAACACACTCACCTACTTACTCATTAATTCGTCCCACATTTTAAATAAATATATGTTTAAAATAAAATAAGAATACTTAGACTACATCGAACTTTAAAACTAAACAATAAATAATTTAAATTAAATTAGAACATTACAGACCTCGCTCTCTCAAACCTAGAATTATCTTTAATTAAAATAATTGGTTGCTACAAGATTAACTTTGTTATAATTGTTAATTACAGTATTTAGCTTTAAAATTTAATTAACTTAGTTACAAATAAAAATTATTAACTAACAACTAAAACACTTGGTTGCTACAAGATTAACTTTGTTATAATTGTTAATTACAGTATTTAGCTTTAAAATTTAATTAACTTAGTTACAAATAAAAATTATTAACTAACAACTAAAACACTTAACATCATAACTAATAGTTTAACACTCAACAACATTAACTTTAACCAACATAACACTTAATAAATTAATGATTAAAAATACTTACACCCTCAACAATAACTTAGCATTTTCTGAAGATCAAACTACACTTATAAAATCATTCAATCCCACTGCGCTCTCATTCTTGGAATTACATACACACTTTTAATTTACTTACACACTTACACACTTGTTCATTTTTATTAACATCGATCCACACACTTAAAAATAACTTTATTAAAATTCGCTTCCACACACCACATACACTACACATATGTTCTAATTTATTTATTTTGCTTACTGATACCCCCGACTGACTTAGAAGATAGCAGCTCGGCTTAGCCCTTCAAGTCAGCCCACGGTACTGGCCAGCCCTACAGTGACCAGCCTGCAGCTGTGGCACCCTCTACCCTGCTACAATTGAATATTTTCCGCGGCGCATTCTGTTGCTACTGTCCTTCCCTAGGTGGCGCGAGTTGTCCGATTGTGACAGCCTAACGTTTGGGTGTAGGGCAGCAAAGATAAAAAAGAGGCAGCAATGTCTGGCAGGGGAGTGTGCAAACGGGGCAGCAAAACCCAAACGTTACACAATCACGAGATAGGGATGAACGGAATGCTGGACGCAAACCCAAAAAGGCGATAAGAGTTGGCAAAACCCTTCTAATATAATAATAGTAAACTATTATTTAAAATGAAAAAATTAAACCAGAA
>JAQGBY010002260.1:0-23999 GCA_034698785.1 Mycogona germanica
TAGGAAATTAGATTAGGACAAGGCTAACTCAAAAATGGAGTAATTAAATCAGAAATCGTTGCGTTTGTTATATATTTAAAAAAAATGAAGTTCTAAATAATTGGAAGTCAAGTTTAAACGAAGGGTAATTGATTATAAATTTTTTATGTGTCTGAAAACGTAGTGAACGGTCGAAATGTTAGTTCCACATTTCAACTGGAAGACTTTCGGAAATTTGTTATCGGTCTATTTTGCCATTCGGGTGCACCTGAATACACAAAAGCGCATGTAGACCGACATTTGTCCATGTACAGAGAGAGAAGCAACTATGTACAGTCGCCACCAATTAGTGGCGGAACATGTAATGGACTCGTTATGGGCTGCTGATTAAATTGCGTTAAATTTATTGCCTCATGTGATCTGTATATATGTACAGAGTATTGTACAATATACTCAGTTACTCAGTAACATTAGTTGGATCGAAGAGAAAAAAATATGATGTTTTGTTTGCCATCGCAACAATAGATATTTAGTGGCCAATTGTTTGCCCTGCTGCGTATGGGAATCTTCAACTTCCGATAAGAATCTTGTTCAACGGTTGCACCTAACTTGTATGTGGCCGGTGCACTATGACGAGAGCTTCTCAAACTTGATGTATATAATGCGATGGGGGAGTTGTGTGTGTGTTGGGAGGGAGAAGGGTACGAAAAAGAAAAATCTAATTGGGCCGGTAATTGGTGATTGACTGTGCCTTTGTTGTTTTATTCGTTTCGGTGATTGTCTAAACAAGTACCAGGTGTACATGTTTGCCTTTTTGTGTTTGCATATTACTGGCGCGCGGATAACTTGTGGTCTGATTCGAAGTGTTGTTTTTTGGCTGCTGCCTTGTCAGTCTTTTGAGGTGATTTAGTAGCAGCGATTTTTGGGGGTTTACTTGAATTACCGTCATTAATTTTCCCTTCGCTGCCGTTCCATTCCAGATTTTATAAAAACTCGAGTAGGAATCCATGATGCACGTTTTCAAAGTATTTTTAAGACGGGCGGGCAATATTGCTTTTGAAATATTTAAACTATATTTTTTCGTCATACAGTAGCATTTTTTGTAATGTTTTTTGTTTGTAAGTGAATGGAATCAATTAATGGATCAACCAATGATCGGTATCTGTCGATTTTTTCAATTCGATACTCTTCTGTCAAGTCACTCGTGCGGCCATTTGGCAGAGGGGGAGCAATTCCAAAAATCAATTAATGATTGCATTAGTTTACAAGTTTCAGTTAATTATCATCTTATTGTCATTGTTTTTAAATATTTTCTGTTATGTGGACTGTATGGTTCTCGGAGATCAAATGACCAAAAGAAAAGAATCTGGTAGAGGCCTGAACGACAACCGATGTAGATAGGTAAACAATTTGTTTCGATCAATCCCTATAGGAAGGCACGATTGAAATGCCTGTCCGCTATTCTAAAACAAATGTGGACATTCCATAAAAATTCAAAACACCCGATTGGTTGGTTCTGTGGCGGCAGATTCTCATTTGATTTCATGGCATGGCGACAGCACAGCGCCACCCCGGCCGACCGGAGCACGCACACCCGAGGACGTGCTCGTCGTGAACTAGCGTGGTCGTGGTTCGTTCGGTTGACGACCGACACCGACGTGGAGAGAGTTGACAGAAAGACCACCTTACCACTTCCTCCTCCTTCTCCCCCTGCCACTCCCTTATAGCACTCTCTGTACGGATGTGATGACGAATGGCGGTCGCCAGGTATATAACTGGTACGTCAGTGGTTCGTGAACTCATAGTGGTCGCCTTTAAAAGTTCTTGGATTGTTCTTGTGTAACGGAAGACATTCTCTCTACTTTATTTGGATGTGGATTAGTGAGGTGCTGGTGTTGATTTTACCCGTGTTGGCTTAACTATTATTCACTGTATACGGAAAGTTTGTCAACCTTGCTAGTCTGTGTTTTTCATACGTGTATTCGAGAGAATCTCGTTTGCATTTATCGGTCGATAGCAATCGCCGTTTGTTTGCGTTTCCCCTATTAGTTTCTCGGCTTAGTTGACGTTCTGTTTTTCTTTTAGATTCCAGCGGAAGGAATCAAGTTAGTCATCCCTCAATATATATAGCCTGTGTTTTTATAACGACACCAACTTCACTTTTCGATTCATAAACTCGTAACAATATCCTGTTCGTGTTTGCTTGTTGATTACAATCTGTATGTCCCGGGTGCGTTTCGCTTTTTAATTTCGCGGTAGACCGGCGCGTGAGGTTTTAAAAATTGCAGAGGAAAATGGTTGGAAGAATTTCGCGGCGGGCTTTCAAATTCGTTTCCAATCGACTGGCAAACAACGCCAGGATAGGAACTACGGTAACGGAAGTGCAGGTGGCCTCCGCCCCGTATGGAGCACTCGCCACTTTCAGCCATTGTTGTATGATGGCATGGCGTGGGTGTTGATGGTGGTGGCCAGCGGCCATTGTTTTGTTCGGTGGCGACATATGCATTTTTGGCCGCCCCCGGGCTGCAACGTTGAATATATAATAATCGACAATGTTGGAGAATGCAAAAGCGATAACAAGAGGCTTAGCATGGTTGGGATCAAGGCCCCAGTGTACGAGTGAATCGAAGCGAAATGAGTGGGCGGGGGATGCCTCGTTATCCTCCTAATACCCGTTCGTCTGTCCAGGGTGGGCATCGAAACTGGGATCATCGTTGTCGTTATCCTAACGAAATCTAATGGGATTCAATTTCGTCGAGGGGATCTCAGGAAGGATATTAAACCTGCATTTGTAGGTGCTCGTTTGCGCGGGGGTCTGTGTATTTATTGTGATGCTTGCGTGTGATATAGACCTTGAATGCCGGAAGCCATTGGTGGGGTGGTGTTAATAGTTCCGTTGCTTCGGCCGATTGACGTCTGCATGCATGCTAGCCAATTTTGGTTTCGTGAGGGAAAAAATGTTTTGATATAGAGAAGCTCATCTAAATGTCTGTTGGATTTTTTAAGGGAAGCTTTGGTTGCGAGACACGATGATTTCTCAGTCTTGTAGTCAAGTTTTGATAGATATTTTTGTAAGCAAACAACAAATTATCAGTACTGTACTAGTGAACTGTTAAAAAATTCCACGTTTTACCTTTGTAATTTTATTCCATTGCAGGTTATATATTTAAAATGATGTTGCAGTGAAGAAAGTAGTAAATTGAATACTACCTGTATATCATTTTTGGATTATAAATAATTAAAAGAACACATTTAAAAATGTAATTGACATTTCAAATAATAGTGCCCTTAACGGAGATTCATTAATTGTGGTTCATTTGCGGGCTAATTTTCTTGGTCGGCTCGGCATCGATTTGGGAAAAATTTGAATTATTTTTCGTATTTAATAAAAAACAAATTGATTTTGCTTCGAGGTAGTGTTTTGCCAATTTGCAACTAGAGTTATTCTTTAATACCTTTGCTCAAGTTGTGTGTTCTGTGAAGGCGGACCTTAGGTAATCGATTAGGCGCCGTCGTATGTCCAGACCCAATTGGAGAATTGATGTTTCGCATTCGGCATTCCTTATTCTGATCTATTGCTACCAAAATCGTGCTCGGGGTGCAGATTCGCCAAATTGATCGCTGATCGATGCGCGCCTGCAGCAGCCGGGACCGCCTCTGTAGCCAATAGGCATCTAATGAATTATGTATTGGCAGTGGCATATGCTTTCGCGCTGACGCTGGAACACGAGTCGGACGGACGGGAAAGTTCAGATGGCCATTGCAATTTGGCGTATATCCGATTGCCATCCGGGGGCCTATTTTCGTCCTACGCGCTACGCACCGTGTTTCTATGTAATGTGCGTCCGAAAAACATTATCCCACTTCTTTTTTTTGTGTGATAAAATGGCGAAATGCCAATCGATTTTGCATGATATTTTGTAGTTCTACAGTAAGACGTTGCTACCATCCTTGTCCAAGTATGTCTTCAGACGACCAAAAGGTCGATCGTCCCGCCCTGAATGGCCAATCACCTACCTACTAACATATTCCAATTTAATCCAGATTTGCGTCTTGGATACATTTTGTATGGAACATTTGAATTTGTGGTAACTTATCTTTCTTTCTCATTAGTAGCTTATCTTGTCTAGAGACGTTTGTACGATTATAAGAAAAAATTGAGATATATTCGTGAAGATCATTTAGTGAATTGGAGAGAGAGCAAACTACATGTATGGTTTTGTAATTCCATAATCCTGACAAAATTCACAGAATAGATTCAATATACATCACTTTTGAGCTGTTTTGTAACTCGTCATCAGGTCAAGGTGGCGCCCTCCGGCATATGACGTCCTTCTCAATTACTACTTAAATATAACTGCCATATTCACACAACGTAGTCGAGGCTCGATCATTAGTTGTGACTTATGAGACGCGACGTCCTGCTTTAACCTTAACAAACGCAAAGGATAGAAAAGTAAACTCATATATTCTAAACTTAATTTCATGACGCGTAGCATTTCCGTGAAGCTCTATTTGATGTGCTTGCATCCATTGCTCGGCATTGCTTCTTAGCGTGAAGAAAAATCATTTTGTACTGACGCGAAAGAGTTTGGAACACACAGGGTGTTGCGTTAAGGATAGGTTGTCGTCACTTAATATCACGTTGGCAAACTGGCCGTTTTTATGCCATTTCTTTCCAGACAATTTACTCGGCTGAATTATTGTTGCCAGTCTTCGTGACTTCCTTCCGCGTGTGGCCGGTTGGTTCGAATATGTAGATGTTTTGTCGGAATACAGAGTAGTAACAACGTCACGCGTTGAATTAAAAGCGGCTTATTTTCGCGTCGAAATGCGAAATGGGTTCAGGAGGATCGTTAAAAGGAAATTCCTATGGCCGCTTAACCAGTTGTTAGCCAACGGTTACCAGTTTTTCCGTACACGTTAGCCGCGCGACCCAAACCTTTGTAGTGACGTAACTTAAGAATTAAATCTCAACTGCAGATGTCGTGACGCATGACCTATAGAATAAGTTCCCAGCAATTGTTCAGTTAATTAAAAAGCAGAGTTTGTTCATGCGAAGTGTTTCAGCGGCAATATTTTGGGCTGGCAAAAATGACGTTAATGTATGTATGTGCATGTATTCGGATTACAACATTTCCCCAACCGGCTTTACAAAATAGATAAAAGATATTTTATGTGTATGCCGGTGCATTTCTGAAACCTCCATTCTATCCTAAAAAATATATTTTTTTGTCTGAGAAACAGAATTCGTAATAAGTTTTTGTGTGTCTCGAGTCAGTCGCCTGCATTTCCTTTGAAGATGTAAGGATACGAAGTTTGTTATTTTAGGCTAATTGTACGGACCTTACCTATCTGAAAGACTGAACCATTTTGGCGTTATTCTGTGATGATGATGAAACAGGAATGTTAAAATAGATTCTGTTTCCGGTGCAGAATTTTGAAAGATAGCGTTTCTGTTTACCGTAACTGTTTACAATAATGTAATCTAATGTTTACAAAAAACTGAAGTTGATTCTCTATTCACATCTAGGAGTGCTGGCAACACAAAACGAACAATCTCTGCCACTGCCACGAGCCAATTGATTCTCTGGGACACCATCAGATGGTGTCGCGCGCAGATGCCATTGTCTGGAGTGCCAAGTGAATTCGGCTTCCGGTCACCGAATTTTTTTTTAATATGAGCGTGTCTGACCTATCTCCCTGTTTACAATCGCGACTCCTCCATCGCTTCCCTCGCCTCATTACGTCATGGCCGGGCTGACCCGCGAATTAAGGGCATGGGTGTCGGCGGGAAAATAGAACCGTCGTGGTAACTGTGTCGACTGTGGCGCGGTGGTTGTTGTGTAAGACCCGCATGGGACGGCGGCATTCGTAACGCGAATAGCCTACATTTTGGATACTTAGACGTTCTAGGCTTAACCAGCGTTGGCGGTATCGGGGGGAAGTCGTGCATGGGAAAATCTCGCCAGGGGATCAATTCTTTGTGTTGCTGTTGTGGTTTTTCGGTGGGTTGCCCTCATCTCTCTGTCTCTTTCCCTCTACACTACCATCACCACCACCACCACTACCACTGGTCCGCCTCAAGACTGGTCCGCTCTCGTTGACGTAGTTGTTTCTAAACAACGGTTGCTTCTGGCTTTCGGGGGGGGGGTGGTATGTCTGCGTACCGCCTCTCGACCATCAAATAAATAGAATAGGGTTGCATTCCGGTTGACGATGCTGTAGGCGAATCTTGGGTTGCTCCTTCGATCTTGTTTGCCAGCTGGAGCAAGCTGCTCGATTCATTTCCTTAGGTGATTCGGTAACAATGTAGCTAGATGGCGTGCGCGCTCGTCAATGACACATTGCATAGAGAAGGTGCGACATCTCTCATCGTGGAGACTTGTTTTTTTAATTGATCGGCTGTCAAGGGTTCTGTGAACACACTTGTTTTATTTAATGTCATTTCCATGTAGATAGTTGACGTTTGTTCAGGGTTGAAAGTAAACAGAGCCACTAGTTGGTGCAACATTCTACTTCAGATTCGACGCCACCTATCGGGGGGGGGGGGCGTTTTAATAAATATTGCAAACTAGTTTGAGATGTCATTATGCTCAATAACTTATCAAACTAGTTTGCAATATTTATATAACAATACATCTGGCTTGGTGTGTGTTTGTACCTTCATTATTTTGAACATTTCGTGATGATTTTAATCTGACTGTGCTGAATGTTAAAGGAAGAAACAAAAGGCAGACTACTTTGATGTCGGACCGCAACTACTCGCACGTCGGGCTAGCAAAGCACCTTAGGTGGCGCTCAAGAATTGTCTTAACATTTTTCAATTACCTAAGATTTCAATCAGTGGAGGAAGTCACTTTGTTATAATTTTTAAATATTATTCGGAATGTAGTTCGCTTGAGGTATTTTATTTATTTATGGTTTTATTGTTAGCAGGATCGCTTTTGTGCTGTCCTGAACTTGTGAGTTTCGTAGCAGGTGACCTTTTTGGTGCTCGGAGACTCGCCCACTGCAATTGTTTTTTTTTTCTTTTCGGCTGTCATCTCTCCTTTTCGTCGGTCGTCCCTTAGCTATCTATACACATGTACTTTCCTATCGCTGCGAGGCACAGGTAAGAGTCGTACGCGCGGCCATACCTTACGCCTAAATAGAAAGATGCCGCCGGCTATAGCTATCCTATAAGACACTTTTGCGTCGAACGTCTTATCTGTCTGGGTCACCATCGAAATGTCATTGCATCGTCTCCAAGAGTTTGAAAATGCGAACAAGCGCGGTAGGTGTACGGTACCTAAGGGGAAAATGTCTTGACATTTGAGACAGTGGTTCGACTCACTCTGTCGAATATCACTCTAAATCAGTCCAATAGTCCAGCAATCCCATTTACTCTTAACAGCATCGAGAATCACCGCGATAATGAACACGAAGATAGGTCAAGACGACACCTTTGTCAGTCTCAGGCTAGTCGAGATGATAACCAGTTAACAGTCTCATAATTTCTAGACGAGGCTGATATATTTATATTTATTCGACAAGACATTGTTGATAACAAGATCAAATTGTAAAGTAATTAAACATTTTTTCAAATTAGCATGTCACCATGGGAATTGTACTGTTGACGTTTCTGTGCGACTAGGCGTTTTACCCATCTTCGTGTATGTTATTAATTAATCTTTCTATTTTTGCAGAGGTGCATGAGATTAACCTCCATGTTGGTGTTTAGGATCTGACGGAATTTTATAGGCGGTCGGTTTACACATTTGCCCGCCATTATACCCGAGAGACGAAAGGGCTGCATGTTAGTCGCCCACGCCATGAACAAACACACCCGATCATCGTGACTTTGCTCTTATTTGCCAGTCACAGTACATGTATGCACCATTTCCGCGGACGAGGAGAACTTTCGAGTCTCGTTCAAACACATCACATACGAGTACAACACCGCCGTCGATCATTAATACCACTTGAATGGCGGAAATCCATCCAGCAGTGGATGGAGATGGGGAGGTGCTGGGGTGGTGAGATGAAGGGTGAGGCCGAATTTCGAGATGATTACCGGCATCAATTTCGCTTAGTCAAATTTATTAAGTGTGCGGATGAAGTGTGCCTGGTCGTATGTCACCAAACGGTTATTGCCGACGCGTCTGTTCAGTGTGTGGCAACGCCGAGAATCAATATGACCTCTCTTTCTCTTTCGTTAGGCGCGCTGTGTGGGCGCAAATTGGCACACGCCATCCTGCAATCTAAACTCGAGGTTTAAACGAGCTATTAGACAACGAGATGGAATAGTTGAAGGCTGATGCAATTGACGATTGAGATCTGATCCCAATGACAGAATGCTGACGGATTATTGGGGACGAGCACGATTATTAGTGCTGGTCATATTTGGAATTATCTGGCACAGGTCGCAGAGTAGCACTATCACCATCCGATCTGCGCATCGTCCGCACTGCACATTTTCCGCGTCTCCAAGCAGTGACTTTGAAGAAGAACTTCTTCAAAGAACTTTGGCCACAATTCCTAGTCACCTTCCCTCGTAAGTAAGTCATTGAGTGCCTAACTGAAACGCCCGCCTCCTTCGTCACAGTGTTCCAGTTGTCCTAACACTTACGGAGTATTCTTTATGCAAACCTATTCGAAAGACCATCCGCGCAATATACCACGAGCACTGACGACGTATTATCCGCGACTAATTCGCTGAGATACACCTGTGCATAACGGTGGGTTTCAAATTAATTTATCATGTCTTATCTATTGTGTATTTTTTGTTCAATTCGGCTAGACTGATCTGCCAAAACAATTTCACGTCCTTGCAAGAAAATAAATTTTATAATTAGGTGTGGCTGAATTTATAAAATCGGGTTTCCATCAAGATGGCTGCCGTTTTCCTTATTTCTGCTAAGTCACCATATATTGCTTCTTCGGAATTGGAACTCTTTTTAATATTCCAATATTTTCTGCAAATCGACTGTAAAATACTTTCAATTTGTTCGCTCCCCTTCCAAACAACAATCTTGGCAACTCATGAAAACTCTGTCCGCTACGGGTTAGAATATATTTTTTTCTTGTTGCCACGCAATTATCCTGTTGAATCTTGCCGTTGTTTTTGTGTTTACAATAAGCGTATGTTGTTGGCACGTAGAATGTTCGAGAGAGAGAGAGAGAGCACCAGGTGAACTTTTTGTCACATGCGCCGCGGCATATTAGGTCGCACCGCTCGCGGCTACATTTTGTACGGACTGGAGAACACGTCGTCTGTTCGACCCGTCAACTTGAGTGTGTTTTTTTTCATTATTTAAAGTGGATACAATTTATTTTTCTCTCTTTTATTGCGTGTCTTCGCGCGTTATTAAATAATTTCCTAGGCGGAACCGAAAATCTTGCAGCTGCGCCTCTGGAGAAAGCCAGTGGCGTTTGGCGTTGGGAGATATATCTTGGGGCGAGACTGGTTCAGAATCGTATACTTGAATTAATCGCTGCACTTGATTAAAAGAAAAAGCTTGAGGACACAGAATCGTGACGAGGGCTTTTCGTATTTCTTTCATCCTGATTGGACAGATGTCATGGCGCCACTCGCACAAGCTGGATTGTTAAAGTATAATCGAGCTGTGAAGGCGGTTGATGGCTCAAAAAGTTGCAAAGAGGTCGTGCAGTGTGCATGCATTGCCTGGTCAGACGCCGAATCACTGCCAGCTCTCGATTGTGGAATTGAAAAAAAAGATGACCCCCTGCCCCGGGCGTCCCTCCACGAATTTGTATCTCGTGTTCTTCCTGGTTGTGTGACGCGAAGATTATCTAAGCTTTCTTTTTTATCTTTTTATTTTTTGCCATCCCAATATTTTCGCGTCCGACTATATAGAACGACTACCGAGATCCGATTATCTGTTGTTCTGCCGCACGCTGCCACCCAGTTGGTCCGGCTTGACGCAATGACTGATGCGTTTTTCGTAATTGTTTACTATACACCCGACGATTCGGTACCGTATTTTATGGTGCCGACAAAAAAATACAATTCCCGGGGATGACGAGGGACCGGTTTAGTTGCCGGTTGTTGTTCAGACAATCGCGATACGATACGGCAGAAACGAAAAGGTAGCTGTCTGGAGAACCTGGAGTCCTGTTATGTTGTGAGGTCCCCTCTGTAATAAGTATGGACGTGTTTACGTCGTTGTGCCACCTAGATGGCGCCATCTATCATATCTGACCACTGCGTAGTCATTTTCCGATCAAAATTGTTACGCCATCTTGTGTGCAACTATTGGAACGTACCTGGGGCCAAATTAATGATTCGATGATGACATGACGCGAATCTCCCGGAAATCCGACTGACTTCCTCCAGAAAATTGTCCAATGGGTAGCTGATTCTAGACGATTCAGTTCGTTGGCGAGCCACTCAATAAATTATACGATGCTGAAGTCAATCGTGAAAACATGGAACTCTACGATTTTAATCAGCATTGCAAATAGAAATAATCGGAAATCGAAATAATGCTTTATTTCGTGCCTATAAAGCTGACCTTCCAGTGCTCCGTAATAATTGCCTGTTAATTTTTGTATCACGCAGATAATTGAATATTTTACTAAATGCAAAGCGAAAAGATTAAAATCAAAATCAATGGTAAAGGTTAAATCTCGAAAAGTATGTGTGAAGGATGAAAATGTTGTATCATCCTCCATTTTTTTTTTGGTCGGTGAGCAATTCTCATTTATGTGTTTTGCAACACAATATTGATTAGAAGTAACGAGTCTCCAGTTTATTCGGCTAGACGTTATAAATTCGTAAGCCATTATGATAATAGTAGACCATTTAAAAAATGATTTAGACGAATTATACGAGTAAATTATACAGTATATTTTGCGTTCTGGGCAATTTGGTTCATTGATCTTGTGGTTAAACAATTTAGTCTGAACGTGTGCATTTTTTAATTTTCCTAGATTCTCTAAACGAAACTGAACGGACTGAAACAATTAAAAGAGACCTCTAGAAATTGCTGATCGGACGCGACTGATGCCCATGAACTCGTTCGTGACCGTTGATCGACTGGGATAGATAGAGCACATGCCACCAGCAATGTGCTGTTGGAGCCAGACGAGGCCCACTGTTGTCGGCAAATGCACACTTTCGATTTTTGCTCGATAACGATCGTCCAATGTTTCGGTGGGCTTCCATGACGACGGCGTGTAATGTTTATCCGTCCCTAGGAGAGACGTTTTGTCCTCGTAAATATTCTAATGAATGAAGGCGCGGGTAGGGGGGGGGGCAGGGTGAGCGTTAGAGAAGAAAAAAGCACTCGTAAACTACACGGGCCGTTACCGTTTAATCGTCACTCGACCAGCTTTTGTCAATCGACGAGCACTTCTCATCGTCGTCGTCAAATCGATCCGCAATCCCATTAAAAGAAGCTTCAAGGGTGCGTTTTCTAGATAGGAAGATCCGCTTGTGATCCTCTCAATAGATTGCGACGCACTTTAACTGCAGTCTAATTTTTGATCTGTTAGGCAATATCTTATCTTAATCTTCCTTTGGTTAGTATTTTAAAATTTTCCTTAAAACTTGCTGCCCAATATATGATTTGGCTGTGTTTGAGAGCCGAGGCGATCGTTTAACTGCTACAAAAAAATTAAAAATAATCGTATTTTTCGCAGACTTTGAAGAAGTTTTGAAGACTGCATCTGACACTTGAATTTAGGATAAGAGCACTTAAAAGGTTTTATGGTGGTCTTAAGTGTTGTTTCTTAGAAATGCCAATATTTTTTTCCTCCGCAGTTGAATCAGCTAGCGTCTCGTCTGCTTTTCCGTGAAAATGTTTGGCGCCCGTTCACAGGGTCTCACGAGGTTAATTTGTGGTCTGAAATCGGGGACAAACATTTGTCGACAGATGGCGCCACAGATGGTTCCGTATTTTAGTCGTTATATCGATCTCCGATTGGCGACGCTGCGCTCAGTTTCCCCGGTGTTCATTCCAGGCGATTAAGATCGTTAAAGCCACATTTCCCTCTAATAGTTGCGCTTAAAAAAAAGGTCCGGCGATTCGTAACCAACGTTTACGTCATCGCCACTTCCATGTGCCACATTCATTTTATCACGCAATCGTTGGCCAAACCTCTTTGACAGTTCTCCAATAATAGAGCAAAGCCAGTTCTATGGACGGTTGAATTATTGCGCGGCTTGCATGAACTCCATGACTGCCTGGAAATGTTTCATTGTCATTATATTATGCTGTCTAGTCAATAGCTTTTGATTATTTAAGGTTTTTTAACGCCTCGGTCTGCATTCTGAATATTGGTATTCGGCTTACCTTTGCATCAGTATTTTTGAAATGTTTATTTTTACACACTTACAAAGAGACAATACAAGAATCTGATACAATCTTATCGACAATTTAAGAATGTACCAGTGAATTATTTTATTACGGTGTTTGTCTCCGGGTGATATCGGTCTGAGTCATAACCCTATGTCGCAGACCTGCTCCTATCCTGATCATGTAATTGTTTGTTGTACGAGTACATGTGTGGTTGGTTGGTGGGTTGGTTCTTGGAAACCTATATGTTGTGCAACTATCCGGATAGCCCTCGCACTGTGCCATAAAATTCGAATACATTTTTCTGGTGGTGTTATTCGGTGGCCAGATGACGCCTTCCCGGCTCACGTACAGTCTTATCCGCGTACGTTTGTGCGCTGAACGTCGAGAGATTTGTTTGCGGCGACCCTGACATTTTATTGCCGTGGAAGCTCTTGGCTACGCATTTGCAGGATTTAGTCGACCTCGGATGCCATTCAGTGTTCGTGGCTTGCGGAGATAGGATGATATCCCGTCGGATTGCCGCACTCTTGAGCACGGTTTTGTCGTGAGAAATTGAGGGTGGGAGGTGGACGAGGCGAACGGGAGGGGGGAGGCGGGTGCCGAGCTGCCGGTTATGAGCGGTTCGTCACCTTTTAGTTCAGACCAAGGATATATTTCTGAATAAAGATAGTTGCGAGATGATTTTTGCTTCTTCTGAGTGATCAAAATGGTGTCGCTTTTTAATATACTTCCATCGGCTTAGACTTAATACTGTATACTGTTTCTCAAAGATTCTTTATGACGGAGATGCCGTTTGATTTACAGTACAAAAGATGAACCGGAAAAATCTGTTATCAGGTATCAACTGGAGGAAGAATTCAAATAATTATTTTTGATGAGATATTAAGAAACTTGGGAAATAATTGGTTTAGAGTTTCGGGGTGATTGGATCGGCGGGAGGTGGTGGATTTCTTGCTCCTCGCCTGTACAACTCGAAAAGTAAGCCAATGAAATTGTTGTTGTGCGTAGTTTTCATGGAACATCTGAGGTTTAGAAAAATATCCGAAGAGCCAGCTCTCCTATCAACTTGATGTTCGAGCCTTCGAGGCGTAGTATTTCGAGTTTTGACACATTCTACCACAGGTCCATTAATCTTTCCAACAGGCGCGCGGCAGACATGACTGGAGTGTGGAACCAGCTGGTCCATTCTTCTAGAAATCGGCTAGGACGGTTACGGAGAACCACTGAAAAATTAATGCTTTTCCCGTGAGAAAATGATTATTTTTTTCCGCCGCCTGTACATTTATGTGTTCCTGTAATTATCTGGTTTTTCATAATAAATAACTTGATTTTTTGTTTCTGCGTGCTTTGCAATTACGCGTGGGACCTCTTATCGTCCAGACACGAATTGACCTTTTGCGTGGCACTTTGGCATATACATACACCTTTCCATGTTGCTGCTGGTAGACTCGCATGTTGCTTGCTGCTGCTGCTCGTGCGTAGTCGTAAAATAACAGATAATGTCTGCTGGATCCGTTTTGTGATCTTTAATAAATGGAGTGTGTGTTGTAGTTTATTGGTGGTGGTTGTGCCATTGACTGCTGTCGGCGTCAGGAAGTTTTTCGTCAAATTCTTTAATGAAAGCGTATGGAATTATCTTATTTGGAATAATCAGATTCACATGCGAGTCAAATTAAATGCACCAACCAATAATTGTAATTCCAAAAATACAATTTTAGTAAATTCTGATTAAATATGAAGAAAATATCTCTGGGGTCAAGCCGTAGCAAAATTTGATTGAGAGAACAAATTCATGAGAAAGGAATTAGTGAACTACTAAAAAAATTTGAGTAGATCAGACACTCAATAATTTGGCTGTCGCAGTTGGCCTAGTTTGGTCAATCGCCCAATCCCTAGAGCTAGTTTTTCGTCGATGCACCGGTGGTATTACATGAACTGTACAGAATAGATGTGTTCGGTATATTTGGCAGCATATTTCATTTCCATCACTGGATACAGTTTCTAAATCTGCTTTTCCCAAACAAAATTGATACTGTACCCTAGAGTTCACGGATACGTTTGTATATGCACCAATCGAAACGCGGCGTAAGAAATTTTGTATCGATGCTATAGAAATCGAAAATAAATAAAATTTCGCTCGCATTTAGGTGCGCATGATTTTCTATAACTTTCGAGTATTTTTACCCCAGTTTTTTCACCGCTTCCGGGTTACCAGCCCTCAACGAATAATAAAAAAATGGAACACCGCCTTTTGTGGTGCACATGTATCTATCTTGCTGATACATGTATCTCTCCGCTCCTGCTATCTGTACTATCAAACGTGCTCTCGCTCTGTCTATATGTCTATGTGAGCAGAGTTATATCTCCGGGGACGGTGGCTGAAGTAGGTTATGGTAATACCGAGTTATGTAATGCGACTTGGTGAACAGTTCGTGCGATTCATGCGTACTGTATATATGGGCGGTGAACAAAAAGTACTTTCTATTCCGTTTTCATTGTCGGGGAGGGGGGTTGGGGAAGTGCTCGAAAACCGCTTTTCTATATGGCTGTTCTCTTTCATAAATGCGCTCGACGCACGCATCAACATCCATCTACTTGCATTGGAAGTCTGTGCCATTTTTCTTTTTTCTCATAATATAGCAATTGGAAAAACTGCAGACGGAAATTCGTATGCCGTCGGCGCAGACTGGTCTTAACGTCCGCCTTAGACCTCAACCTAAACACCTTGTATTTATTAATAAATATTTAAAAATCGGGAGAGACTGAAAAGCCTAGAATCGGCTGCTCCGATTGGATAGTTGTGTGTGTGGGGAAAGTGTCCCGGATTCGTCGTGTTGCTGGAGTCGTTTTACCACCTACCACTGAGATGATCGCTTGTAAAAAATTTGCTACCTGGTGCGCCGCTAGTTTCATTACAGGATCACAACTCCGTCTAAGGATTAAGTGATGACACTCAAGACACTAGGACATGAGAATAATTTTTAAATGATGGACCTCGTTTGGCGGCGCCTTCAATGAAATGACGTATCGTTTCAATATCCACGCAGGCGGATACGATGGTGGTCTCATGGGGATGAATACCCCTTTATCCCCCAAAAGTGAATCGTTTGCAGGAAATCCAGGAAATAGCCACTTCATCCGGACCGCAGACCGTATTTCTAGTCGAGTATGGTTATATTTTTATTATCTAGCCGTTGCAGCCGTGGGAGTTACTGAAAATGGCCGATAATTCCAGATGCGCGATCGTTTATTTAAGAAGTGGTGCCTCTAAAAATGTGAGTGGACTGGCGTACCTTTCTCCTCCATGGAGAAGCAGTTTCGCCGACAGGTATAAAGGCTTTCACATTTTGGTGGCGCCGCTGTGTTGGCACCATTGTGTATTTGAAGGTGTGGGCTTATCAGATTTTTAGGGAAGTTGATGGGCCTCGGCGTGGTTGGGTTTACCAGACTATATACAAATTGAGGTGGCTGCGAATTGTGAAACTAGTGCAAAAATAAACAGGCGATTATCGATAAAAATCTGAAAATTCTAGGCAACCACTAATCTATTAACCATTTTGGTGTTGGAGAACAATGAAAGTGATAAATAAAAAATTGCAGTCACATCGATAATTATTAGTGTCAAACTAAACTAAACTTGTTCCAGTACGGCTTTGCAGATTTTCAAAGTGAAAATAGTAGTCAAAGTAATTGAGTTCGTCAGCTCTGCTCGTCATTCGACAGTCCTGGTCCTAAAAGAGATCACTTGACTTCCGGTCGCGTTAACAACGCAGAATTTTGTTCAAACGCTGTTTAAGAAAATTAATTTAAAAAAAAGAAGAGCAGACTCGTTTTTCGATCTTGGATTACTCGGTTAACTAAAACGATATCTTAAACGTGCGGTTCTGGAAAATTGCTCATGGGGGAAGTTAGGGGAATACAAAGGAATTAAAAATCCTTTGGCAACACTGACAAAATTATTCCCCCCTGATGGCATAGACCTCGTCCGCTGTGCATGCAGTACTTAATGTTTCACCATCGTTGAGTGCATCGGATGCTGCGCAGGGGGACCTCGCTCTGCAATCTGCAGCACTCGGAAACTAAATTCCCGTTAATGTTCTAGGGGGAGCAAGCAAGCAGGCCCTGGTAATAGCCGAAAGAGAGGGAGGGATTGGAAAGAAAAGGGTATTGGTTGGTTTGGTGTGATGGCTGACTTGCGTGCCTCAGCAGCCAGTAGCAGTAGCAGAAAATTCCAATTTATGGCGGCATGGGCCTAATGGACGGACTCCTAGCAGATCAGTCGTGGTCCCCCCCAACCCCCTCACAGACCCTCTCTCCCCATCATCGCACACCCTCTCTTCACTTTTTATCCCCTGCCGCCTAATACCACCGTTGCGTGTGGAAGATGTTGGGGTGGGGGATGTAAGGGTAACCATGACAACGGATGCGGCTGCTCCGAGCGCGCCAACGAAGCGCCCGATGTAATAATACACGGCAATCGGAAGGATTGGTGTATTATCGGAGAAAAGGTGAAGGAAATTGTATTTCTTCTGGATTTCCAAGTTTCGGTAATCCATCGCTAGCGTCGAATGTCGTGTGCGCTCTTTTGCGAAGGTTTATCTATTGCGAGGGGCGAAGCACTCAGAAATCTGCCACAGGTAACACATGGATGCATGTTTTTTATGTGGTTGGAAAGGAAAAATTTCATTTTTAAAATGCCTACTGAATTCTAAACCTCATTACGGCAGTTTATCCAGTGATTCAAAGAGCACACAATGTATTCAATATTTATTATTCATGCGACATTTGAAAAGCACCCTGCACTATGTAATTTGAATTCGTTCTACTTACCTCTTGTTATGGAGAATATCCTATTCTTTCAAAAATTCTTTCGTATTACAAAATACGAATGCGAAATTTAAATCAAGTGAAAATTTGTATGGAAAATAAAATGATCAATTTCAATTTTGAAAATCTAATAGTCCAGATGGGACATTTCAAATGTTCCCTGTATTTGAAATCTCTACCCCGTTCATCCCTACTGTGTCCCCTGATGTTTGCAACCGGTACATACGCGGCACCAAACAGTGATTGCCAACCGCGTTGGGGTAGCAAGAGTGATCCTCCCCTTACATGTTTTGATTGTTGTTATTTTCCAGCATTGGAGCTAGTTTATGGCATCGAATGGATTTATTATTTTCTCTTTTCGTACTTTTAAAGCTCTGCTCGAGTTACAGGACGTCTGTCAGATGAGATGATATTTTTTTTTTAGTGATTCTCAGGTCATTGTTCGAATGGCTCTTTCGAGCGCCGTGAATTGAGTTGGTTTTTATTGGTTTTAAATTTTCTAGATGGTGGCTATTTCTATTTTATCGTAATGCGGCGGGTAAAAGCATTCGTCTGTTGGCACACTGACCCGGCCGGGAATCGAACCCGTAAAGCTCCATCCACGCCAAGTCCAACCCTGGAGAACCTGCTCATGCATTGCATCGTGTGCCAAGTCAGGAGTAATTGGGTTTATGCCGCTTTGGCCTTTTTGGGGCCGCGCGGTCAGTCGGGGCCTGTGTACGAAGCTCGCACCTTTCGCCCATTTATTATTAGCTTATGTGCTCATAGATATTGTCTTAGACGCCGCAGAAGTTAATTAGCAGTTGCTGCATGCTCGTGCCACGCACATCTTGACTCGCGAAACGCCTCCCTTCCCTGTTCACCTCACCCTCGCCGCCAAGGCTGGCTTCCACAAACATTTGGCTGTCGAGGTGGTGGTGGTGGTGGTGGTGGTGGTGATGGGCGCTGACGCTAGCCAGACTGCATAAATCTAGATCATATTTCAGCACCACTTTAAATTTGGACTGGTGGTGGCTCTGTGTTTGGTCGTTGGCCGGGGCAGCGCCTTCGAAATTACACGAAATCGTAATTTCGGCTTCTACAGTACGACGGCGCGTTTCATGCGTATCGCGGTGTACATAGTGTATTTCCGTTGAAGTCAAGCCAAAAGCGGTCCAATTTGAGTGTCAACGAAATAAATTGAAATGACAAGCGACTAAATATAGAAGGTTGTTGGGCCGATTTTTTTCTGCTTCGTCGAATTCAGTGTCCTGTGACACATGTGTGAAAGCAGAAATAGGATTTCTAAGTTTCCATTGCGACAGTTGGACACTTCAAGGAAACTTCAGGATCTGAAACTGCCTTATAGTCTTTCTTTTAGGGCATTTAAGGCCCGGTAAAGGGGTGCGAAATTCTATGAATCATTTTTGAATTATATCAGTTTGAAGAATTAAATGTGAAAGGACTTATTTAGTTACTTAAAGAATTTGTGTTGTTTGTTTTTTAAAGATGTTTTATATTTGAGCGATATTTTTTATAATTATATTCACAATTTACAAACGCATGCAAACTAGTCGTGAGGGGGTCTGGACTGTTACGATTTAGGAGAAACCAGCTTGAAGGTGTGCCATCAAGCGTATATAACTCACCTGTCGTTGGACGTTTGGTGAAGTCAACCTGCTTGGTGGGATCGTGATCGTTTTACTCGTTGCTAAGGGTACGACAATTTTCTCTACATAAAAGATTGGTGGCTCGCGGTTTCACTTTTTAATAATATCGCTGGGAATTTGCATCTCGCGAGATGGCTTTTTTCGGGTGGCCGCCTTCTTCACCCTAAGACCCCTCGACAGTCACTCCGTTGGCCTCACCAGATACCATTGAGGGGCATCTAGGAGAAACCTTTTTTCTTTCTTTTCTGAGCCTAAGAAACTGCGGAACGAATGTTGTTTCGGTGATCTACCGTTAGGAGATGAGATATGACCTTCAATTTATCATTGAGAGAGGCTTAATTGGAAAGTAAAGCCAGCTAGTGGTTGGTTATAATTGAAAATACCCCGTTACAAACTTAAGGTGTGTTATTATTTATTATTATTATTACATTAACTCGGCGTTTTGATTTAGCGCGGATAACAATTTTGTTTTCTTCTTATTTATTAGAAAGATAATCGAATCGTGCTGAAATATCAATTTGTTGAAAAACTGGCGTTGTTCTCAATAATTGTGCGCGATAACCCTATTCCGTGCTTTTATCTACTTATCAGTGTTAAGGCGGTTCCTACTAAAGCGGCGTTTGTTGGTAACAGAAGGCGCCACTAGACTGTTGCAGTAATCGGTTTCTGATGGCAACGCCATCTATGGAAAAATTAACGGAAACCGACGTTGATTGGTGGCAAAACGACGCCTACTGTTTTACTCGCGAATGGGTTGGTCCGCAGGGAAATTGCGAAAATCGGATGTGGTATTCCGAGCGTAGAACAGTGTGTGAGGGGAATGGGGATGGGGGTTAATTTTAATTAGTGTCACTATCCGTGAATTCTTTTAAAAGCGAAAGGGAAAAAAATTAAAATGCGCTCAATTTAAGATGTGGTCCCATGAGGATTGGTATGGAGACTCGCCTAACGTACCTATGGCTTTTGCCCCTATATATGCGTCTACGGATTTTAATTAGAAATGGAATAGACGCGCGGCGTAATTACAACGTTCCCCGCCGGTGGGTTCGGTTTAGGCGCTGGTGGCCTTAAAACATGTTCGTGTAATTGGGTAGCGTGGGCGCGCGATATATAAAGTGTACACGCGTCAGACGTCCCAACTGGCCTATAGAGAGGAAATCGTGGTATAAAACTCGTAGGTTTTCCTAGGCACGAGCCCGGGAAACTCACAGGTAGGCCATATAGTCGGCGAACAAGTGGGTACGACGCGGCGAGAGTGACGATTTCGTATTTAGAGCAACTTTTCCCCCAATGAGGTTTCATCGAAATTTAGATCAACTCTGTAGAGGAAAACGTGTGCATTTTTGTTGTTGTTTTGATCGAAATCAATCCAACACACGTTGTTAAATTTCAGAATTTATATTTTTGTTAATACAGCTGTATAATCGATTGTCAAATCAATTCATGAATTATTTTTGCGCGGAATCTTGGTCAACCAAATATTTCAGTAGTGAATTTTAACTTTACATCCACGGGAGAAAGAACTAATATCACAAAGTTGTTATTTTTGCAATGGAAATAAGACCGGAAATGGAACAATCACGCCACGAAGCGCTATCGCACCATTTATCTGAATGCAATGAGACCTGTGTCAGAAGTAATTGATGGTCGTGACAGGCCATCACAACTATAATAGTGGCGATAAGTATCGTTTCTGTCATCCAGTAATTGCACTGGGGCGTATCGGCCGCCAGTGTCTAATGAATGGCGACACTTTTCCGTACTGCAAACTAATGTATTCTATGAGTTAGTATCGGATCCGTGTTCTGAAAAGATGAGTTGACCTAGAAGAAACGAGTTTTCAGAGCTCGCCAAATGAGCGGGGTAATTCTCTGCCGAATGAATGGCAAAGAGAACAACTCGGGAGATTATAAAAAGAAAATCGTACGGAGCAAACGACAACAATTAAAATTAATTGGTCGGTTATGTTTTCAGTTAATTCACCGAGTAACAAGTGCTCGTGGAACCGCGTAATGTGGATGAAACTGTTTTTAGATTTTCGAACCTATTTATCCAACTTGCGCCGCCGCCTCATGCCTTTGATGTTGCAGTCACATTATCAAATTGGCAGTTTCCTTACTGTCAACTGCTTTAACTGGCCGCTCACAAATGTGTTACAATGTTCTTTCTCCGGATTTTAATATCGAACATTTTTTGAATTTACCCTGTGAGCCATACAAAAGTAGATCCCTTTAAAAAAAATATCACAACTTCATGAAAAGTGCTTCGATTTAAATGAAATTTTGCAGTGTTCCATTTTAATTAGTAAATATTCCAATTTGCCGCGTATTGGTGGCGCTGCATATCGGCTTAAAAGAAGTGCGCCTCCTTGCTGACAAGAAGGCCAGAGGGAAACGATCCAAACAGCTGCTAAGAAAATATCCTGCACATCTTGTCGATTTTATCTGGTTTACAGATGACAAGTTGTTCACTGTATCAGCGCCATTAGAAACGTACTTTGAAAAGACATCACTTTCATTCGTTTCGCAAAATTCAGTTTAATATTTTTATTGATGGAGCCTCGCCAGCTCGTCGTCGATTTTTCACGGATTTGGCCCGTTCTCGTTCACACCGTCGACTTTTTACACATTTTTCGTGTGCGGTTTTAAGGCGCTGCCACTCGATTCATATGCCTTATTATTTTTTTCACGAAGTTGTGTTCAAGAATCTAGTTATGTGAAAAACGCATACATTTGGATAAGAATTCCGGACGCCGGTGTTCATTGAACTTAGGGAATTTCGCATTTTTTAAATTTTGTTATTATAATTTGTTCATTTAGCTGTTCATAAATGGTGAGGGGCTGAACGTAATCGAGGCATCTTCCATTGGCCTAATCTTCGTGTTTCAGTTTCTTTTCACTAGGTGGCAGCACCCGCGCGGCGCAAGATCGCGTCAGGGCGTTCTTGTAGACAGACCGTTTCACATAATCGTCTGCGAGCTTTTTGTTTCTACATGGGGGAGGGGGATTTCACAGATCCCGTCATGCGCATAAAACACGATTGCGCTCGCTTTGTTAGCGGAACAAACAGTGCACCGCCTCCCTTCCGCCCATTGTCGTAGGATTTTCAGCCGTGCGAATGCAGTTCCAGTTTCGAAAACCGTTCACCAGATGTCGCCGCTAGATTGTATACAGTTCAGGAATTAAAGGGCGCTTGCATACCTTTTGTAAAAATTATTGCTTCAGCCTTAAAATGCTGCTCATGGGTTGATTTTTCCCCTTTCAAAATATGAGAGATAAATCTTATTATTTTATGTTGTATTAGAAGAAACTGACAATTTTTTTAATATATTTTTTTAATTCACTGAAGTGCAAATCACAACAGGAGTTTCTGTACCCCTCATCGTGCTTTGGCACTATGGCGAGGGGCACATTTTCACCAGTACCCCGGGATCGAATAATCGAGAGCCCGCGCCGGGAATCGAACCCGGGACCGCAGTCTGCCACTAAGCCAACTGCGCTACGACGAGTCGTACAAATTCAGGAAAATCTGAAAAAACAATGTATTGAATATTCTTTTTTTTTAAGGATTATTTGAGGTTGTTGCTTTGCATTTCCCCCCAAAATATTTCTATTTCATTGCGTTTGATAATCTAGTTTTATCGCTGCAATTTCAGCGGGTACCCACAAATCAAGCAGTGCCATTTTTACTGCTTCGAAAAACCTCAAGAAAAGTGAATGAATTCTTTGGAACGCTCGTAAAATTCAGCAAAATTGGAGTTCGGAGCGCGCAACCACGGTTCAGGCTCAGCAGCAATAAAATAAGAAATCCCAGAACAAATAATAATAAAAAAATCTCGCGACACTTTATTTAATGCGGATAGGCGTCGGGCGAGTCGAGCGGTAATCGCTGTTTGTTCAGTTGGAACACGAATCTGGTCTTCTCGTATTTGGTGTTGCTCTGCCCTCTCTTTCTACCTTCGGAGCATCACGCTGGGAGAAGAAATCCGGTCACCTCCGTACACCGGTCGAAAGCGAGAGAGTTGAGGCGAGAAAGTCGGGAGAAGAGGGGATCGATAAACGTGCCATTAATTTTCCCCCGGCTCTCCTTCATCTTCGTCTTGTCGATCGGCGTCTTATCCCTTTCTTTTTCTTCGCCGTTCTTCGGTGAACGCGCTTCTCCTCCCGCCCGCTCCCCACTCGCTCGCCTCCTCCGTGCGCCCTCCCTCCGTGAGATTACGGACCCTAACTGCGGGCGCTCACGTGTATGTGTGTGTGTGGATACGCCCGCTTCGGCTGATGGAGTGGGGAGTGGGGAACTGGGGGACAGCTCAAGTAGACCACCGCAATGGCCAGTCACGTACTGGGTTCAACGGCATGAAACTCTCGACGCATTCGTGTACAGTGAATCCTCCTCAGACCCATGACTTGTCCAATTAACACTAGAACCCATTTCTGGTTTTGATTCATGAAGATGTCATTTTGGTTGAGCCTTGTGAGCACAAACGGGGAAAGAGTTTAAATGGACCACGCTGGAGATTTTAAACTCACGCGTGTGATTGACCAAAACAAAATGACGCAAATGGGGCAAAATGTAAAATGGTCCCTAGCGCAAATAAGGGACAAGCAGGTACTGACCACGGGAACTCAGGAGGTTACAGAGATTGAAAGTCTTTGCAACTTTGACCAAAGAATGAAACCTTTTTGCTGACTAGGTATTTTTATTACTCGTATATGCATGCTTTAGGAAAATAATATTTCACACAAGTTATAGGAATGATGGAATGATTATTTTTTGAAATTTTCGTAAGCGAGTTAACATTTGAATAGCTATTAAGATATACAGTGGACGATAAATGGAGTACCATAAAACACACAACGCCCCCACATAAAGGGAATTGCTTAACTGGAGCGTTTTTGGATGAATTGACTGTCTTCCCGTATCGAATGGGCATCAAAATAATGGAAAAGAAAAAACAATTGATAAAGATTTATTTGTGCGTTGTGATCTACTTAAGATGTCGCCAACTATTCTAGTTCGTGTTTCCCTGGGCTTATCTACACATGCGTTATATATATACGGTGTGATATCGCACTTACTCCCCCCTCCACCCACATCCATCCCCCACCCAGCCTTCTGTACAAAAGGGAGTCAGGGCGATAAAGGAGTAGTAGAGGGGTGGATAAACTGATGGACGACCGTGCCTCGCTGCCACCCACTCTCGTATCTGAAAGCCATTTCCGTTTTTCTGGCGATAACC